>DVQK01000269.1:0-12741 GCA_018231685.1 Heliconius clysonymus
GAGATGAAATATTTATTTACATTTATATTTTCATTTCTTCGCTCTGATGTCGAGGGGAAAGCGCGACGTTGAGTTCCGCCTCTAAACACACAATGCCTTCAAAAATTGGCGGAAGGTGGGGAACGGAGTGTCTTAATACTAGGTTCCCTCTGCCTACCACGCAGTGTGCGGGATACAGCGTGAACCTTGATACCGGTATTGCTTACAAATTGGAATAACCCACACAGGTTGACCCAAGTCATACAGATGTTTATGTTATAATGTTGAAGAAATCAAATGTTAGCTTACATTATATAAGACATGTATTAATTGAATTATGGTACACTTTATTAAATAAGTTATGACACTAGGTACCCATTTATTATTTATGAGTCGGTTAAAAATACAATATAGTATATTTGTATGAAGTAAGTATGTTAGTTAATATATCAAATTTAATATTAAAATTGTAGTAATGTAAATGTTTTTCTGTAATATAAAAATAATGAGAATTCAGTGGCAGAATACTCCGTCATTTTCCCTTCATCGTAGCCTGTTGAATAGCGGAGCTTTACTAGAGAGGGAAAAGGAAAATAATCAATTACTGAGTCCGAATCGAACCCACAACTATCGCCACGACAAGATGATGTATTTTATTCATTGTTAACTGTTTAGATTTGCATTTTTTTTTGTTTTAAATTAAAGGTATCTTCCAAAAAAATTTTGTTGCTAATATATGTTGCATAATAACAAAATCCCACTTGTGAGAACTAGCTTAATTAGTGCATACAGAATGCATCATTGATATTGGTAATTTAAGGTGGCAGTTATTCGTATTCATATTAATACGATAATATATTATTTTGACAGAATCTTTTATAAATGGAGAAGATAAACATTTTAAAAAGGTGCAATAATAAAAGGCATATCTTTGATCAATTTTGTATTTTTAGTAACAACTAATCAATATTTTAATCATAAATATGTAGATACTAATATACAATGCGTCAACCGCAACGAGGGTCACTGGACGAAATATAATTTCAAAATAGGTATACAATAATAGTATTTGAGATTCAGACACGTTCAGCTGATTTCAATCGTATTGTTATTTAATATTAACAATAAAATGCTACATTCACATAAATAACTTAAGAATATCAAAATAAAAATTATATTTACATGCGAATTTTTTACACTGACAATTTAGATTAGGGCAAGGACACATGTTAAAACCTGGGATTCTACTGTCACAGATAAAAAATCCAGAACAAATTGAAATTTGGATTCGTGACAGATAAAATATTATAATAAAATCGATTTTATCACATTCGATTTGAGGCTAAAATTTAAAAATGTATTAATTATCCAACTACGCAAGATATAACTATGGAATTGAAAAAAAATCCTCAGTCTTTTATTTTCTCGACGTTCGACAACCTGTATGAAATGCAAGCATATCAAATACGTACTAAAATGAAATACCAATAGGTATGTATAAAAACAGCATATCACAGATATCGTAATAAATATTGATCGCCAACTGTCGTACAAAATGTTTAAATTTCTTTTTAAAATCCACAAAGTCTTTTCACTCAGTTCAACAACAGTGACCTGTGATAGCGGATCAAAAGAAATCCCTATAGTTTTAACATGGGATTTAATACTAAAATAACAATTTCATTTTACTTCAGCCACAATCTGAAGTAAAACGAAATTCTTAATCGAAACAATAAATAGCTTACGTACATAACTTATTACTTATACATAGAGACGCTCAGTGATCTTACTATATTTTACATTCTAAACTATGTTTATATCACATATGAAATATCATTCACGTTGATACAAATAATTATATTTAGTAAAGCTTCTCTTAATAGCAAACTGTCGAACTCGGACATCAGTCTAATACATATATTTATATATATTTTAAAGTGTATAATATTATCAAGTTTTATAAACCGTCAACTATATTACGATATCAGATGAGAGGTAACAATTTGTAAGTTAATAACATTTATATGCTATCTCTGTACGTATGAATATAAATAACCAGAATAAACAGTTTGCGATATCTGCACTAATTAAAAATGTATAAATGGCAAAAAAAAAAAATTGTACGTGCTTAAATAAATATTGGACAATTTAAAAGCACGAGCGAACGTTTAAAATGTATAAGGACTGTCAATCGGGCTTACGTGCAACTTTATCATGGTGTATCGGCCGCAGCACGCAAACAATATTATATACATATAACACTGATTATTTAATTCTCTTAATATTTAATTAAAATTCTCGAGAGCGTTTATCTCATAATGTGGGACACTTTTACGATGGCGCTACTTATTCACTGATAAGGCCCAAATGCAAACGGCACCGGCGAACACCCAAGAAGTTGCTTTATGCAAATAAAGCTAAGCCACAAATTCCATTAGCAGGACGAATAATTAATATAAAACTATAATTACAAGATAATTTCGCTCTCGAGTTTTACAACAGTTACGCGACCGTACACCCGACGCGGACGTCTATAAAATAGAAAATGTATAAAACTGGAATTATCAATATGCGAAGCGTTCAGCTTCATTAAAATATAATTATAACATTAATTTTAACTTTATAATGATATTAGTTAAATATCATTAAAAGTAGTCTAATATATCTGCCGCTCGGGTGAGTAGTCACGATAGTGATAAGCGCGTATTCTGAGTCTAATCCTTCATACACCAGACCGCGTGAGGAAACCAACAAGCCCAATTTCGAAGTTGCCGCGAGATGATAATATATTGACAGGAATAAATCGCCGATAAACTGGTCTCATTAGTGTCCCAACGACAGCGTCCACTTAATAACATTACTAGATCACATGTTCGCACTTAATAGCCAAATAAATTAAACGACCGAGTAACAGCTTATTTTAATTTCACGTCGTATGATTTAATACGTACGGGAGAAATGAACAGCGATACAGAATTATTTACATAAGTCAATATTGATGGCGACTTCGCCTACTCCGGATAGGGGGAGACCAAGGTTTTTAATATACACATCTGTTATTCAAGTCCACTCTGATCAGAGTCACAAGTCCATCACTAAGTCTCAAAGCGCTCACTTGACTATAAACACGTGTTAACTACTTTTTCTGTGCGACACAATTTGCACTTAACCTCGCAGCACCAGTGGAATGTACAGTTGCACCGTTCCACTACGAACATGGTCTCGGTGCGGTATCCGCGGCCGCAACACATGAGATCGCAGCCGTCGACGCCGATGCTAGTATCGTTGCAGGCACGCCCGTGCGTGCCGGGAATGCCCAGCCTCGGGTTCTTCTCGCAGAAGCCCGGTGATGGTTCTAGGTAAACTAAATCCTTGGCACCAGGTGTTTTATGATCGGGATTGTGCGGTCGCAATTGGAACTTGTACCGGTCTCTTCGAGGAACTCTGTGTGCAGCTGCGTCGTTCCTCTGAACAGGCACTTCAACTTCCGTATTAGGCATCATGACTCGCGAGGCTCCATCGAAGCGATCCTTTAAGGCGTCCCCGACAGATCTAAAACTGGGGAGCCTCATCCAACAGGTCTTGACTGTACAGGATCCAGACATACCATGGCATTTGCATTCCTGGCGCATCTCCGTTTGCACGTGCTGTGGACAAATATAATGATTAATAATATGTCACAAAAACATCAGATCTCTTAATTTATTCAAACACATGAGGAGGTCTATAATGATGTCCAAATATCTTTAAATTCCTTCGATAAGCGCCGATGTAGGTGATCGATGATCTTTAAAGAACACTTCATCGATCGCATCTTACGATCGAGCAAATTGTTACAAATGGTGACGAGGTGGGCCGGTCGTCACCGCGCGCGTACAGACCATAAATCATGTTCTAGATACATTCATCATTCTAAGAAGGTAGATAAATGACGCTAGGATAGAGACAGTAAATATTTTCCTAGCTAGCGAGCGTGTTCAGTTCGTAGAAAATGTCGACAATTTTTTATTGTCATGTATATGGATATGAACGATGCATTTTACAGTCTAGTGTCTTAATATGTGTTAAACAATCGGCGGAATGCCGTGAATATTCATCAGGTGGACACCCAGTGCGTCCGGCGTGACAAGAATTAAGCACGTCGGTTAATGATGCATTTGGGTGGCTCGAGTCCCCAGACGTCCCTTTTTGATGCATTTTAGGAAGGCATGGACAGTGGATATGCAAATGTGGGTGTGCGGTGGGAGGGAGATGCGCGAGCGCAACGAATGGGTGCCTGTTGCGCACTCGTCGCGCGATGGGCTGAGCCACTTGACGCATAATTAATTTTAAACTCAAGCGACACGTCAAGTGGTTGACGACGATCGACACCCGGACTGGTAATGTAAACATAATACGTTGACGTAATATGTCGACGGTCACTTGAATTGCTCGACTCAAGGGTTCTTAGCTACCGTTTATATTGAGTCATATCTACTCGTTAATTGACACACTAAGTGAAATGCATGAAGAGACCTACCATTCTGCCGGCTTCATTGTTGTGTAGGTTCATCTTTTCCCTCAGTGTCTTCGCTCTCTCGCCGGTGTCCACGAACTCTCTGCTGAATCGGAATCCGAAGCCGATGTTGTCGCTGCAGCCGCCCCACTTCCAGACGCGCACGTTGGCGGCGGCGGCGGCGCGCGAGCGGTGCGGCGCGCGCTCCACGTGGGAGTAGTCGCAGGTGCACGACTCGATGGAGCCCTCGGCGCACGCGCGGGACACCGCGTGTGTCACGCCGGCGCTGGTTATTGCATAAATGAACGCTGTTTCACGGCAACCTACAAGCAAATACATACTATTAGAAAATTTATTATAATTTGAAAGAATCTACAAATATTATTCATAAAATAAATTATTATGTCAACTGTCCGTAAATTTTCCATCGTTATTAATATTAGTCGAATAATGAAAAATTTGGCATTTAATATGCCATTACAATTAGTATTCTTTGTTTGGAAACCCATATTTTATATTTAGACAGCTTCGTGGGTTATCGTGATAATAGACTGCTATAAACATATAAAATACAGGTACCGGACCTCGCTTCTGGCTCAATATTGTTGTTTTTGTATAAACAATATAAGTTTAATATATTATGTTTTTGTGCATAGGCATGTTTGGTGTACACATAATTAATACGTGCCAGCAGCAGAGGTGGTCATATTTTAATCAGTTTTTATTATGGCTTAAGGCTAACAGATAAAAAGTTGAGGTCAATTTGGCATTTAAATAAAAAAATCTTGCATTCACATATGTATATACAAGTATAATAATATAAAAAGGCCTCCCATGCAATACCTACGCGCGCAAAGTTAATATCAATTAGTGACTCGACATAATAGTGGTATAAATTGAGTAAGTCGTAATGTAATCGTTAGTAATTATCGAAAAAAAACTTCGAGCACAAACAGAAAAAGGATCGATGCATTCATTCATCTCCCGAATACATAAATCGATTCTCTCATCCCGTATCGAATACTATAAATAATTAATGGCCCGGCATTAGAATCAAATACTCATAAAATACAATTAAAAGAGAGAGGGTATATCTCGATGATGAAAAATAAAAGAAGCGCCTCTTACCTACCCGGGAGATTATAAATTTGATCATTACAAGTACTGGCGAGCGCAACGAATCTTTGTAATATCGATATCCGATCGTTCTTGGCGATTAGCATTGATAAGCCTTACCACAGTAAATGTTAAATTGTATAAAATATAATTACTAAAAATCATTATTTTAAAAATATATATATTATGTACTATACATTTTTATTTTAAAATAAAGGAATTACGTAAGAAAGTTCAAAAGTGACATTTTTATATACTTATTTAGAACAACGAAAATAATTCAATTCTTAAAAAGATATGAAAACTATGATAGTCTGACTCATCACGCGCGTCAAGGTTATAAAGAAATTCCTCCGCGTTAAAACCGAAAGTAGTTCGATGGCTGGCCATTTACCTTAATCATAATTAAAGATGACCCGTTTTTTTATACGTAATATTTTATCTCGGACGTTTTCACTATTTTTACTTAATATAACTAAAATGACAGATAATGGGTCAAGTCAGGACTCAACTTTTTATATTTTATAACACCTTGAATTTTATCTCTTTATTCATCGTTTAACGTGTTTTGATGTATATTCGTATAAACATAAATATTATTCTTTTTTTTAGCTTCATGCTGTATCCAGCATGTAGATAGGCAGAGAGTGAGAGAGAGAGCCTAGTGTTAAGAAACTCTCCCCACATTCCGCCGAATTCTGGAGGCATTACGTGTTGAGTGGCAGAACTCAACGCCGGGCTTTCCTTCGACAGCAGAGCGAAGAAATGAAAATATTAAATATTCCATTTTGAGTGGAACCCATAACATGTTGCGCTTAGAGCCACTCACTTGTGGTCCTGCGCCACGACTGGCTTCAATAAATCCTCTTAAATATTTTCCAAAAATAACAAATACTTCAAAATCGTACTACACAAGTTAAAGTTTATTATAGTAAAATTATTAATAATATAAACGTCTTAGGTGGGCTTCCGTCGCCACGCAATTTAAACGGAAAAAAAATTACACAGTACCTTGTATTTGTTATTATTAATAATAATATATGGAACGGTCGAAGTCGACCATCGTTATTAAGGTCTTAATAAGCAAATGAAATATTTTTTTTTATTGAGTTGTCATCCCGATATAAATTACGGGCGGCGCACACTGGTGTAGCCAGATCACTTTTTGTGTTATTTGTGGATGTTACACAAAAGTATTTTATTCAGCAATTACTTGAGACGTTCAAAGGAGAATTTTGATGTCGATTTCGCCATCATTCAAAGCTCGAGGGGAATTAATTCAACGATCACAAATACAGTCCCTTAGTAGCATTTATCTTCTATAATGAGTTGGAAAGGTATTTCTCGTTATAAAAATAAGTGTTGATCCATTAAGTGTGACACTTAAATAATGTTTGAATTAAGTTTACTGTGTGGAATTTTTTAAGTTATTTTATCTAATATTCTTAAAATATGAAAAAAAATGAGTGACTCAACGGAGCTCTGCCCCGGGGTGCCGCGGCCAGGTGGGCGCGCATCCTACAGCTAGTATCTACGCGTCTTCAAAACACGTAGAAACCAGTGTCGACATCTGGCCAACGACATCTGTCTGCACGCTGTGATTTTTATGTGACTACTTTTACTTTATCTCCACTATATGACATAACGGAACATTATCTTATCAAAACAAGGCCAAAAATATATTTATTAATTGATCAATGTTTATTGAATAATACGAAAAGACGCTCGACTGAAATCGTTCCACGTTCGCGTTCGTTTTTTATATTGTTTAATATAACATTTTATATTTGTGTATTAATATTTCAATAATATATTTTATTTGTCTCCTCGACCATCGATTTCGTCCGACAACAAAGAGGATTGTCGCATATTGCGAATAAGTCGCGACGTAGAAAAATTATGACAGATGTCCTTACAAGCTCAGTCCGAGGGGCCACATTAGTCACGGCATTAAATAAAATGTAAATTCATACTATTAACTGCCCAAACAACGTGAACCCGACACCAGCCGCGTAAGGCCTAATACAAACAACGATTAGATCGATTAGTCGTTGCCTTAGATCGTCCATAAAGTGTTTATAATTAAGTCCCACCATTATTTTATTGATGCAATACCACCGCATCAAACTGCAGTCAAATAAGAACAAACATGAGTAATGTGAATCTATAAAAGTAAATTATTATTATAACTGATAATAAAGTGCTGTCGGTGGATTATCTGTGTGGATAATAAATGGTCCCGGAGTCGGTTTACAACGCGAGCAGCCGGGCGCGGAGCGATAATTCCATCCCGCCGGATTGGCAGTTAAGGCGAGGCGTTGAGAATTTATAAAAGTCAAAAAGTCGTAAATCCTGCGTACGACCTGCGCTCGCTGCGTAAAATAAAACTTAATCACTGTTGACATTTGATGAACACCTGGTGCCCGGTGCCTCATGGAGGAAACCATAAAATAATTGGAAATTAATGCTCTAATTAAATATGCTTATCAGCGTCAGCATTGAGTCATCAAACCGGAGTGTTTCCGAGAGATTAATTTGAAAGATTGACTTATGACGATATCGCGCGTCGCGCCTCGCGTATCTTATTATTTATGGCAACTCGCATTATTCAAATTTGATGAGATGTAATTACTCAAAACAACCATAAATCACTCGCGCTATAATGCGGTGTTCGGCCGGTTTAGACGTCCACGGTCGACCTATTGAGGACGGCCGTCGACAGTGATGAAGTCATTTATTAGTGTTTTACAATATTTTACGAGTATATAATGTCATATTAGTGGGTTCTTTGATAGTATCAGCTTCTATTTTAAGATGGCTTGTATGAAACATTAAAATTAATTTCTTAAGAGGCTACTAACGATAAGTTTTACTGTAATGGCTTAAAGAAAAAAGGTAATAAAAGTCGTAATTCATTTTAGTTATGCCCTATAAGGGTGATAATTTCACATTGAGTCCTCAGCTCGAGAACTCACGGCGACAATTCAAAATTACGTCGCTCATATATCACTCATTGTGAGTGGCACAAAGCGCTCGGGGCTACCACTCGCTACCATCCACCATCCCGACACCCATTCATAAGGAGGACAAAGACGTGTGTTTCCAAACTAAGAAAAAACACCGAAAATAATTTCTTTTTAACAGAATATTAACTGTCTATAAATAATGAAACACGTCACGTCAAAAATGAAACTTTTGAGACATAATATAAAATTTATATCAAACCTTTTTAAATGTCACAAATTGTTATAACTAAAAACAATTCAAACTCCACAAAACACAAAACGCTTATCTAATTGAGCATTAAATATATCGTCGAGGGCATTTCATTTGGTTTTTATTTTCTGATGTCGTCCACCCACGATGGAGGAATCTTAGTCCGAGATTCCATATGAAACCTTCAAAACAGGAAATATTTTGAGAAAGGTCGTTTTATTGGGCGAGTTACCTGCCATTAGACGCTGCGATAGGTGTAAACGTGGCTTCCGTGTAACGTACGAGCAGCGTCGCATGCCCATCGCCAAACCGCCCGGCAGGGGGCCTCGCCGCGGGATTCCGGACCATATATTTTTCTATTCTCGGGTCAACAATGGCCCGATCTATAAAGCGGACCATTGTGCCGTTGTCATCATTTGTGTTAATACGATCCTTGAGGTTTACACCACAATGAGATGGAGATGTCGCGTCAACTCCTCAATGGCGTGTCGACGTGTATATTAGTAATTATCCGTGCCCCATCCGGGGGGGCTTTGTCCATCGAAACAGTAATTATGACGGGCGATACTTATTCAAAGATTTTGGTTCCCGATGAGATGTGGCGATTCAAAATCATATTTACGATATATATTTTTTTTGTAATGAGTCGTGTGGAGCTCCCGCCGCGATCGCTTGTCCGTTTTATGCGTTTCTCAAATGGACGTAATTGCAATGTATTAAAAAAGTTTATCGTCAGATATTTGCGGCCGGCCTGTAATATTGGCCCCGCGCTCGCCCGCCCTGCCTGCCCTTAATAAAGTAATATGCTCTAAATATACACGCATATAACATAAATTACGTATTGCCTTTTGCTCTTTTTGTAAAGTGAAATTATTACGGCGGTCGGTGGTCTGCAGTGCTATATCTGGATTTTAATTTAGAAAAATGATTTCGAGACTTTGTAAATAGATTGTATTCAAATAATAGATATTTTATTCGGGAATTAGCTCTAGGCGTTTGGTCATTCGGACTCTATTATTATTGTAAGCTGTCCGAAAAGAAAATGTGAGTAATGACCGGTCATTATAGGTCTTGATGATATACATTATTCTAATAGAATGCTAATAATCTGGGTCATGTGTAATTCTCTTGATTTATTGAATGAACAAGTTCATTCAGGCAGCAAGAAGTTTATTTCGCCGTCGCTCACGTATCGTCGACTTTTTATTAATATATTTAAGTAAACATGGAAATCAATACACAATTATGGACCAATAAGATTTTATTAATTTATTAAAATGTTACCTTATCTGCTCGAATTAATATTAAAATACCTTAATTTGGTACAACCTTCGGTCGACCTCGTCCATTTTATATATTGTTTAAAGATCCTAACAATAATAATGATATTGCTAAATACGGTGATGTCTGGCAGGTTTTAAATATTTGTATAACGATTCATTTTGCAAACGAATTATATCAAACTGCATTATTTTAAATGTGACCCAACAAGTTGGACTTTATTGTTCGAGTTAACCTTCAAGTTTTTTAAAATGTCACTCTCAAGTGCAAGTTAATAGAGATATCATTTACGAATTACTTTTGCACATTTGATTAACGTAAGAAGCAAAAGGCCAATAACCGTAGCGCACGCGCATAAAACACACACCGGCAACTACAAATATAAAACGATTGAATTAGATGCGATAATTTAACGAACGCTTTTAATTTTGATGATAACCCCTCACTACCGGCTGACCCAAAGAAAACAGACGCTTTTACTCCAATTGTATTTGATACAACAGAAATGTTACGTTTATTCTTTATCGCATTTGTTTTGGTTCACTAATAAAAAGTTTGAAAAAACTAATAAAAAGATAGTTTAGATTTACAATACGACTTCTTTTTTGTTGAAGGTAAGCGAATAATGTGAAGTACGGACCAGATGTTTGCAGTTCGCAGGCTCATAATAAGGCATATCGCGCACAAAGCATCGAAATCGGACACCGGAGATAGGGCAGCCCTGATTTGAGAAGCAAATTTAATATCTACAGTCGCGATATCTCAAAACCATTTATATTCAATCTTATTTCTATGGATAGTAGGAGCTTTATTACGATAAAATTTAAATATGAGGATGGTAAAAGCGTTGTTATAACATT
Organism: Heliconius clysonymus; assembly: GCA_018231685.1. Classification (NCBI taxonomy): domain Eukaryota; kingdom Metazoa; phylum Arthropoda; class Insecta; order Lepidoptera; family Nymphalidae; genus Heliconius; species Heliconius clysonymus. The sequence goes on from DVQK01000269.1 coordinate 10,948, forward strand.
TTAATTTTCGTAAGTGCACCTTTTAAAAAATTTAATCTCGCCTCTTTATTATAACTTACGTACACCACGTTGGACGGTCGCACACTACGGCTTTTTGAAAAGAGATTTTAAATTTTAGGTGCTTTAAAGTAGTTATTTGTTGATTTTTATCTAACAGATAACATCTCTATTCATGTTAACTAAATGGAATTGATACTAATTCTATTGTTGCAGTGTTTTTAACGCTCGAGACATATCGAAGCGATGTAGCAAAAATTGTTGTTAAAATAATGTTTCTTTCTATAATTGTATTTTAAACAAATCAATTGATATCATATAAAAAAAATCGAGAAAGGAATAAAATAATAGAACAAATAAAAAGGGCCATCGGCAAACGAGATTTGGAACGTCACTCGGTCGCATGTAATTGATCCAGGATGTTTTATCTTGATGAGCCCTTTATAGATGCCCCCGGCGCGCTACCCTCCCGGTGAACGCTGATAACATCTTCTAAAAGGGTTGCCAACTAAAGATATCACTTAATTTGTAGCCACTCTTTGTAACTCGGATTAGGGCTTGTTCTTTAAAAAATATATCTTTTTTATTCAATTCAATGTAGAAAAGAAAATTTAAATCGTGTTTTTTAAATCGCTTAAACGTCTCAATGCCTCGTAATCTGTTCCTTTGGTATCCTCGATGGGTATTTAGAGATTATCTTCTTAAGTTCTTTTTAATGTTTTGTTTTTTATTTGGGACAAAATTGAGACAAAGAATGACGCGTGTTCTCATATTCGCTATTTAAGCTTCTTGTTTTTTTCACCTTTGCCAAAAGGATAATCGTGGCTTAGGCATTAACTTGTCAGTCTTTATCAAAATTTATTCTTAATTAAATCCATAATAAACAATTTATAAAACTAAAACTTTATGTTTATTGAGGCAATGCGCTCTGCAGTAGGTAGAGGCAACACGCAATATTCTGAATACATTATTATCAAATTAAAAGCATCTTATTCTGGGATTCTTGTGACTGCATCGTTTATATAATTTTTTTTTTTGCTCATTTTTTTCTGTCAACACACTAACATGTATATACGAGTGTATATAAATTATATTACTCATATTGCTAAAAAGTGATTTCGATTTAAAATATTTGTGAAAACTTACCTCTGTCAACAATTTTTCCAAATAAGTTCTTTCCTCTAAGGAAGTTTCTTGTAGAACAATTCCATCTTCTGTATTTGAACTGGTGTTGGCATTCTGCCACTGCCATACTGGCTCCTTTGGCAACTGCTGCTAAGACTCCAGGATTTTCTCGAGCTAACCGTCGCTGCTTCCTCCTCAGCGTCGCGTGAACTGCTGGGTCCATGTACAAAACTCCAGGGGAAACCGGTGACAGATTGTTGGGCTCGCCAGCTTTCGCAATACCCCTGTAAAAATAAAACGATAAATAAATGAAGAGCTCTCTGTTGTTTATTTTAATGTGTATACAACGATCGCATTCGAGATTTGCAGCGCGACAACCTGTTTGTGAATGCAGGTCCGTCCAAGTTATTAGATATTTGATACACTATCAGTGATGTCATCAATTATAATGTTGACTAATTAAGTTGTCAATTTATTGCGATACAAATCTTAATATTTTGTAACTGATATCAATCAATTTGCTTGTGTTTAAACTTAAAGAAATCATTAGGATATTTTTTTTTATTACAGAGTTATCACCTTTAACAACGTTGTAAAATTAATATTTTATCCGTGTATTGATTTTTTTTTCAGCTTCACGCTGTATCCCGCACACAGCAGGGTAGGCAGAGG
>DVQK01000270.1:0-12736 GCA_018231685.1 Heliconius clysonymus
ACGCAATGCCTCCAAAATTCGGCAGAAGGTGGGGAACGGAGTGTCTTAGCACTAGATTCCCTCTGACTACCCTGCTGTGTGCGGGATACAGCGTGAAGCTAAAATTTATTTTTATAATAATAATATAATTTAGAGACATTAATAAGATTTCATCTATAACACATCCGTATCACAACAAACCAATATAAACTCGATCCGACATTCACCTACCATGTCTCAAGATTACCGATTAGCTGTCATCGTATATCGAACACGATGCTATTTGTCGATAGCACAACAATGGGGACTAGCAAATTAGATGCTGGTAATAAAACATCTTAATGAGATATTTCGTACCTGATAAACTATTGAGGGGTGATATTTACAATGAGTGATTGTGACACTAGTATGAGCGACGGTCGTGGGTTCGATTTTTACTCAGGAGACTCATTGTTAGAAGAAATTTAATATGGGTTAAGTTCCAATACTCTACTTTTAAAGTCGGTGGCTTAATACTACTTTACGCCTATCCTTCTAAAGACAAGAAACAAACAAGGTTAAAGTTTAAAAAAATGGTATTACACATACCACATACAAGATTTGAACCCACCTTATAACTTATTTCTCGTGTTAAACCTACTTTTACCTACTAAATTCAATTTACTGAAGAGAATTTATAGCCACAACGAGCCTTAGAGACTATCTAGACTAGCATTTATAAAGTAGACTTGAAGTAGAGTATAACACAATTTTTACTAGCAAACTTTACTGTGAGGGGCCGTGCATATTGAATATATAAAAAATATATATAAAAAAAATATGGGAACTTAAAAGACTGATACATATTATTAAAGGTGTTGTAATCGTTAGCTTCCTTCTCCATAATTTTTAAAATAATTCCATAATTTCTTCTCGGCTTTCTTTTAGTATGTTTTAAATATTTTTCTACAATATAAAATGTATTCATATTGTTTTAAATTATTTTAATTATGTGGATATTAGTACTACTTAAACAAACCTACATGTTACATAGTCGTTTATACATTTCTTTTATTAACAATATGAAAATAGTGTATATTAATTGTTAATAATTAATTTAAAAAACGTTTTTTTTTGTATACTTGCTATACAATGTGTTCGGAGCAATAAATTGTAACGGTTTCCTAGTTCTGAGGAATATTAAGATCGTGGCTCCATCAGACCAGGTCAATGATACCATATAGCGAAGTATGATTGCGAAGTGTCATGATCATACATATATTACAAGCGGGTAAAATTTAGTTTCTTAGATTTCACTATAGTTAAACGCCGACTTTATAAAAATTGTTAGAATATTTATTAGAACATATGCAATAATCATTCTAATAATTATAATTATTCAACTAATATAAACAGAGAAATATATATTTTTTATAAATATATATATTTCTCTATTTACCTATAAAAATTCGTTGTAAAGCATATAAGCATCGGTGGTTCAGTGGTAGAATGCTCGCCTGCCACGCGGGCGGCCCGGGTTCGATTCCCGGCCGATGCATTGATGTTTTTTAATATTATATTTTTATTTTAATTATGCAGATTTTTTTTATAAATTATATTTCGTATTTTTTTTATATTTATGCTTTTTTTTTTAGGACTGTGTGCCATCTTCATTTTAATATATTTAGTCTTAAGTACAATATATATTTACAATTCTTTTTATTATACAGATACGGATGTAAATCTTTTTTTATACGTACATCAAAGCTTCCTCCGCACTGTACGATTTATTCTTAATTTCAAACTGCTAAATAAATTAAAAATCACTTATACAAAATATTTTATTTTTAATTATAGAAAGAAATGAATACATTACAAAACACAAAAGAAAGTTCAAAAATAAAACATTTTGGTTGAACTCTGACCACAAAACCTTAATTGCCCCGGGTTATTTTCACAAAAACTTCAAAAGAAGCCGACGGCCATTGTGCCGCTTGACTTGAAAATAAAAATCGCGCCATGGTTCTGTATTGTAAATGTATGTATAATAAAAAAAAATCTTATTTGATAATGTTTATATTGTTTTAATAAAGTTTCTTTTTTAAATATGATATACGAATACGTATTTTCTTCTTTAAATATACAATAAAGCACGTCTATCTCCACCTTAAAGGCCGGCAACGCACCTTTAGCCCCTCTGGTGTTGCACGGGGTCGTGGGCGGCGGTAATCACTAACCATAAGGTGACCCGAACGCTCGTTTGCCTTGTCTTTTTCCATAAAAAAAAAACAATGTGGATATTGCTGGTACAAGGATGATTATTTTTACTTCACGCTATTTCCAGCAGACAGGCAGAGGAAACGTAACGTTAGGACACTCCGTTCTCCACGTATAGCCCAATTTTCGAGACATCGTGCTGAGTAGCGCCTTATTTTGTTACTTACGCAAAGATATGAAAATAATTCATTTATCATTCCCCAAAGTGAGAATCAAGCCTACAGCTGTCGCGTTTAAAGAGAGGCGCTCTGCCGCTACCACTACGGCCTCTATATAAATCTTTATTTAAAATTAAGTAAATCAAGTAAAATAAAAATGAAGTATTTCAGCGCTTGATTCCGTTCTCTAATGTATGTATATAAGGAAATAACAATTATAACGAAATTATGAATAGTAAGTTCGTTTACATACTTTTTTTATAGAACTATTTATATATATTTACTAGACTATTTACTCAAATTATATAAGTACTAAAACAGTTCATCTACTCAAATCACACACAAACAGCTATTCAATTTCATGAATGTTCACTGCCAATAGGAAATATACGCAACCATTTTGAAATGAAACTTTGCACGGAATCCAAATACCTGTGCTTGGTCCATACATACATACATACATACATATGTATACACACCCCTATTATTAAGCACGCATCTTGTAATTTCGTATCCGATAGTCATTATACGTACGTCCATTTTACGCCTTTGTACGCATCGGTCAATTCCACAATAATGCTACATACATTCTTTTGTATGATTCCCACATAAAAATGCATTGAAATTGGAACGATTAATGTAAAACAAGCTGTTATATTTTCCGCAATAAAGGTTTTGTATGTAATATTTTTTTATCTGTTCATATTTATCAAAACACCTACATATTATGTTTCAAAACAAGTAGCTTTTACGTATTTTAGATATTTTTTTACATAGAGATAGTCACAGATTATTGATACTGCTATTCATTATACTTTTTTTGTAGCTCTATCCAGCAGGATAGGCAGGGAACCTGGGAACGTTTCTTTTAGGCGATTACAGTCGCACGCTTGTACCCCTATACCGTGGCGAAGCCTCATTTACAGATATTATATTAAAGTCGTCGTAGCGCAGTGGATAGGTGACTGTGAACGCGATGGTTATGAGATCGATCCCCACTCGGGGTGGTGAGTTTCCACCATTGGATGACTCGAAAATTTGCCAATAATGCATAAAAAAGTTTGTTTGAAGTTACTTTAACATATGGTAGTAATAAGCTAACATGTGGTAGTTTTTTATTAAATAATATGCAAATTATGAATTATGTTCCGCTTATACTTAAAATGCATTTGTTGTTTATACAGGGAATATTATTATAATAAATAAATAGGCAAAAAGAAGCACGTATGCTAGAATTGTATTGTAAATAATTTAATTTGATTATAAATTAAGCATAACTTTAGAGTAGAACTTTTTAAATAAAATAAAATTTTTGTTTTTTTATACCTAAGCATGACTAACAGCTGTTTTTAAGAATATTTAATGAAGATTAAATAGAATTCTTTTAAATTTGCTTTGACAGATCTCATATAGTTTATGGAAATATGAGTTGCTAAACAAGTAATAACATCGCATCAACTGTGATGAAAACATACAAAGATAAAAATCTACGCAAAACGCACATATACTAGTAAGTTTCAAAAAAAATCACAAAGGTAATCTTTATTTTATAATATTGAGGTAATCAAATTTTGCTTTGAGAAAATGTAACATTCAACTACTTCGCATTCGTGTCAATATAACCGATGTATTAATAATATTGTACGACTTTACAACAAGAAACTTCTACGTTTGCATTAAATTCTTACTAACAACGTCAACCAAAATATTTGATTACTTGGTTCTTTGGTAAACATTTGTTTTCAAGTGCTGTGAACTTTTTAACTGTTAATTCATGGATTGTAATATGTAAGGTTCTAAAATTGCGTTGTCACGTTAACCAAAAGTTTAAAGTTTGTTTGAAAAGAAATTAGATTTACAGTTAATTTATATTTGGTCACATACGAACTAATAAAACACATACTAATAAAATTACTATAAAAATTTACTACCTGATACTATTAGCTACTTCAACAATTATCGAAATGATATTGTCATCACTTATCGATGCTTATTAATATCACACATATGTACGATTGGTTGAAATAAAAAAAATACTTAACTATACAATATATATAAATAAAAAATAAAATACAAAATTTTCATGTAAAAAGCAACCCACAAGAAGGGCACGTCCAAAAATTCTTCTCGTATCCACTCATTACTCGTGTTTAAACTCTGAATTTCGAATAAAGTTGACTCAATTCGTATTCATAAAGCGGGAACCCAGAAACTAATATAAAACGTAAGCGGGGCTTATTACTTAAAACTTGTGAACATTTCAAACGAATAAATTGCTTTAAGTTTGTATGTTTCAAAACTATTTCAATAGCTCTCTCTGGTCGGCTATTTAAGGTGTTTTGAAGATTCTTGGACTCTTAATGCCTCCATGATTAATATTTTAGCTGTTTTAACATTTTATACGCAGTTTGAAGACAAATTGGTATTTATTTAAGTAAACTTACTTTAATTCTACTTATTTATTCCTAAATGTGGAATAACACTTTAAAAATGTTTAAAAATTACTTTAATTCTATTTTATTAAATTTCTTGGAGATCAAGGTATTTAGAAAATATGGTTAAGTTTCGTTTATTTATTTATAAAGAAACTATTAAGTGCGCACAAAAAATTTAGAAATTTAAATTTTAAGTGGTTACACCAATGCTTTTCTGTTTAATTGTTTTTGTTCTTTTGTAATTGTTCTTGTTTGTGTAATAAAGACTTAAATAATAATAATAATAATATGTTTTTTAAAGAACATTAGAATTTATAGGTTACATAAATCTATCAGCGTTTGCTGTATACATCAAGTTATGGACAGTTAATTTCATTCGCCTTTTTTCTATCACACATTAGGGTTAAAATCTTGTCTTGTTGTTCTCTAAAAAAGCAAGTCACTCCAGTCTAATACCATGTTTGGGACGTGAGGGCACGTGTCCGTCACTGTTAGAGATCTTGACAAACTTGAAGTGTCACTGCGCTTTGACAGATGTCAAATAAACTGTAGATAAAATGCGCGTTGCTTGACGGTTCCGGTTATTTGGTGTCGTTGACAGGATATTTCTTATTGGAGAAATAGTTGTACTCTATATAGTAGGTTTATAGTATAACAAACAAATAAAAAATTACAGAAACTAGAGATTACAGTGAAATTAAATCCATTTTATCTGTCTAGTACATAAAATCATTAAGTATTTTAAAGGGATAAAGTTTCTACAAATAAATTTTATAACTGTTACAACAACAATAGATTGCACTATATCAAGACATAATAAACAAGCAATGAAACCCACTTCCTAAAACAAACGCACAAAGGCACTTTAAATGATAAACTGAAGTATTAGAGTCATTTAAAACACCTACATTCGTGGTCACTCAAAATTTTAGTATTCTTTAAGTATTATTTATTTTTAGATAACGCGGAGGTGTAATACTAGCGTTCAGATAAAAATAAGTTTGTTCTTACATTCTCAAACCCCAATAAAAGGTTATTATTAGTTCACCGAAAGACCATCAGTGGGTAAATAAAGATAAAACGTATGGTGTAAAATTCTTTTCCATATTGGTTTAGTGCTATTTAAACCAATGAATAAGCGATAAGAATACCATTTTTTTCAATAATCCTAAAATTTTGTCTTTATCAGTAAAAAGAAAGGAGGCATAAAAGTATAATTTCTGTCATACATCATGATTACGGGCATGATATTTTTATGTGGGTATATTATATTATAGCAACATGTATGCAACGTTTTTTAAAAAATACTGACTACAAGACAGGTTATCTGTTTACATTAAACTCAAAGTGTAATACGATATATTATAATTAAATTTTATCATATAAATCTATATGTAAAACAAATTTTGAATAATAAATGACTACAACTACTCCAATTCTAGTGTATTTCAAGCAAAAACAAGAAATCATTCAAAGTAACAAATGGGACGTGGATATTTAAGCCGACTCTTCACTTCGTATCCGAAACTTGCCACACAAAAAACACGGCTATTCCGAAATCCCTGTAAAATATTCCCACAAATAAACATTAGCTGTCACAGAACATCGTTCCGTTATATTTAGAATCACAGGGGCGTTCAGATCAGATTTTAATGGGCGAAATACATTATTCACATATACGAGACGAACGCGTCAAATACTAGATTAAAAATGTAAACTTCTATAGTCAAGATTAACTGGATGTCTTTTAACGTAACGGTCTATTTAATGAACTATTTATTCTACTTTGTCTTTTGTCTTAACATTATCTCTAAAAGTTTATTTCCTACTTTTCTTTTAAATTGCCGCATGTTAAACTTCATTTGTAGGCATAATCCTTGTATTACATTTTCTCGATACCAGCCCTATTACATCTCGAAAGACCAACAAAGGGAGAAAGTTCTTTTTAATTTTATCTTAATGGCCGCTGAAAATAATGTTTGCTCTTACAAAAATTAAGTCATGCTCCAAAGATATTATGCAAAGGAGAGCACAAAGCCGGGTAAACGAGCAGGCTAATTGTTCGGACAACCGGATGTGACGGACCGGAAAATGGTAAGGAAATACTCGACGGCTAGAGGAAGCCAAATATTTAATCTCCGAATTATTTTGTCAATTTCCGTATAATTGTTTATGGTGTAATAGATATCGTGTTTATTAGGTTTTTGGTTATATTTATGGGCTATGGAAAAACAACAGCAGATCAATAGTAGCGATGTTCATGTAATAAGGGCCAGTTTTTGAATATATGTTTACCAGGCATATAACAGATTTTAATAGGCATCAAGGTTTATTCAAAGTTTGAATAAACTTTGATTTTTTGATTTCGAAATTTACGACCAATATGTGATTTTAACTGTTTCGTCAGCGTTCAATTTATTAATTAAATTAATATGCTTAAATTTATATTTATTTATTTACATATTATCTAGCAAATTAGCAAATATATAATTACTTTTTCAAGTTTTACAGAAAACTAAATGCGTAAGGTTCATGAAGCTCATCTTTTAGCATATTCTTTGCCACTATAAGATCATTGCGTCTTTTGCAACCCGTTCTCTTCGGTATATATGTAAGTACATACTTTTATATACTAAGCTTTTGAAAGTTGTCATAATTGAATTCTGTTAAATCTTTGAAAAGTCCTCAAAAATACAGATGATAGCAGAAGTAAAGCAAGAAAAAATACCAACATTTTTGTGTAAAGTGAAGAAATAACAACTCAAAGAACTCGTAAGCCTGCGTACTCAGCTGTAATAAGGTTGAAAAATTCACGAACAAATTCAATCAAACGCTTCAATAATAAAATGAGAGGGACCATCTATCACGTTCGGAAATAGGTCGATCCACACGGAGTTCTTTAAAACGGTCTCTTCAACGAAATGTGGATCGGTTTTAACTACATTACCGTTTGAAATGGAGGTCATGGGAAAATTGGCTTTACGGCTGGTGAAACGAAATTTGACTATCGCTTGAGTTCGCTGAGCGCTTACGGTATCTCATGACCTGCGACCCAAGATAGCAAATGTATAGATTAGGGAAGCACTTCAGTTGAGCGACATCTGTACATCTGATGACTGAGATAAACGCTCGCTTTAAATCGCTGTCTTAAAATGTTCAGGAAGAAGGCAATGCAAGATCTTAATACGTCGTTCTAATGTTCATGTGTACATTTATTTTTTGTTTAACATAAGAATAACTAATGGCTTTTTTATTGTGTGTCTATATAATATTTACTCACGACAAAAATATACAACAATTCACTACAATTTAAAATTGGTTGGTCTAAAAACACTTTCAAATTGCAGTGAATTGTTCTATGATTTACTTGTATGAGTAATCAGTATTTTATTTGTGCAATACAGCGGGGTGACTAGGTCAACACTTAATGTAAGACAAACAGCTTAAATTTAATATATATATATATATATAATTTAATATATATATAATTTAATATACATAAAACATTATCTGTTTCAGAACTGAACTGATGTATTTCCAAACAACTGATATTAGTACAAAGAGACGGCAAAAAAACCCTAACATTACAAAATTAATTACTGTTCATAATATATCAGTAATAGTACAAGAGTATTTCTAAACAAACTCCATGCTCAAAACATGTTCGAACGTAGGATTATAGTGAAGCCTCTTATTAGTAATAGATACCTTTAGGCCTTTCTACCTTTTAGTAGAGCTTCGATAGCTAGGTTTACATATGACATGTACACATCTATTTTGTAATAAAAATAATTCAATATTAGAACTGTATTTTTCACCTTTTTATCTGCAACTGTGTAGAATAAAGGTAGAAACGAACGAACGAATATTTTTTTAACGACTGAATGATTTTTCTGAATATACAGCGTCACAATCCGTTACTCTGTAAAATATAACCTATACATACACAAGCAAAAACTACAGTGCGTTCAAAACCAACTAACATGTTAACTGTGGTATACATTTCAATGATTTTTAATATTAGACTGTCAATCTAAAAACGTGTTGAATGAAAATTTTTCATGTTTGAACAAAGAGTGGCAACTAATTTATCGCCAAATGCAAACCTAAGTAGATAATTTATGGTCTCCACGAAAAAGGGGTTGAATGACAACCCCTGGTCAAGAAACAGCAAATAGTTTTTACGTAGTCAGAGTTAAAGTTGCAAATGGTAGTTTTTATTTATCGTGTGTTCATTTCACGCGTATAAAATGTAATAAGCTTTATAAATCTGGGGTGCAAATTTTTTCATACATTGTTAAACTAGAATAGACTCTAATTGTCGTGTAAAAAGGTTCTATTTTGTTATTGTGTTATGGCCAAAATTTTTGCAAATGTCGTATGAATAGAAACGATAGAAGCCCCATTTCGGTATAGGGGGTGAAGTTAGCAAACAGCGTGTTGTTACCCCATAACATGCAATATTTATTGCAGCTACTGAACTTGGGGATATATTATGAAAATGCAGATGTTGATTCAAAATTTATTCGGTTGTATGAGTTATGTGTACTTTTAATATAACTTTCGCTTTCTAATTTACGATATTAAATAAAAAAAATTAGAGCTTTAAAATTTATAACTATTTCTTATTGATGCTTGTAATAAATATATTATGCATCATAATCTAAATATGTATATGTGGCTGTCGGGGTGTAGCAGCACAGCGTCTGACTGTAAATGTAAAGGTTTTGGGCTCGATACGCACTTGGGACAATATTATATATATATATATTAATTTCTTCGTTCTGGTAATAATATAAAGAGCAGCGTTGAGCTCCGCTACTTAATACACAATATCTCAAAATTTTGGCGAACTGTGTTTTTTGACACCAACGGCTATATGCAGGATATGGCGTGAAGCTAAAAAATATATCTAAAATACTACTATTCAGAGCGCGGCATTAGCATTTAACGCCTCTTCGTGGGAGCGGAGTATCTAAGGTCCTAAGTTCAATCCTGGGTCGAAAGCTTGTTTTGCTTTCTAAACGAGTCTCTGGGTGATAACAATTGTTTGATATTGGCAACGATGCAAATGTTTGGCCTTTGCACTGATGTGGGACAGTAATTGACTTTATGTCCCTAATAGAGATGGCAATGTGGATAGAAAACATCAGCAAACGTTCGAAATTCCTATTATTCCTATCGTAAGCTTAGTTGAGAAACCATTTAAATATTTAGTAGATAACGAACGTTATTTACATTTTCTCGCGTACTGTAAACAATTCGGCTTATTTAATCGTTTAGCTTTGAACATTGTAATATGGATTATAGAACTTAATTAACCACATAAAAGTCGCTGCGCTGTTGAAAAAGTTATGCAATCTTTAATTAACTATTAAAATGCTGATCAAAATCAAGTATTGACTACAACAGAGGAAGTCCAGATGTACTACACTAAGCACGACTGTTGTAAGTTCTAATTTGTTTCCAATTTAATAGTGTAGAGCGGCGTTAAGTTCCGCCAACTATTCATCATTCTTTAAAAATGCGCAGTAATTAGGAGAATATGTATAAGCAAATAGGCAAAAAGTATATTGTTAAAAGGGTCCCTTAACCTGCTCTTCTGGATCGCAAGTCCCAGGCACTTCTATTAGCTCTTTACCCTGAAAGTGATTGCTGATAGCTTCTGTACCTGCACGTTAATCCATGGAATGCTGAGTATTTTCTCCAATTTAAAATAATAAAATTGTTATATTAAGTACAATAACAACTCAAAGCAAAATTAATAAGTCCGAAGACGCCTTCAAACTTCGCGTGATAACTTCTACTAGGAAAATCGCATCACAGATATTGATCATAGTTTTTTAGAACAAGTAGTTATTGCCCAAGTTCACGAGTTATGATTGTGATGACGGGGGAGCCAGAGCTGATGTTTCATTCTAAGAAACTTTGCCATTTTCACGCGATAAATAGAAAGTTTTATTTCGCTCACTGCCGTTTGTTACTCCAGCGTATCATTAAACTGACGTTATTTTCTTTCGTGATCTGCTTCGACGTTTTAGTATGGTAATATACACATTTGATTTATTATTGAACGCTACTTTTTATATTTATATGTTTGCTTATTTTGTATTTCTTGTTGTTTGTAGGATATCCGTGTTTAACTGCTGTATATCATATAATGTAAGCAGGTCGTAATTTTGAATTTTGTTATTTTTATAAAATAATTAAATTTGAAGCCGTCAAACTGTACTGTTTATACTGGTAACTAGATAAAGGGCGGCGTTAAATTTCGCTATTCAACACGCAATGTCTCGAAATTTAGGCGGAAAGTGAGTAACGGAGTGTCTTAATACTATGTTTACTCTGTCTACCCTGCTATATGCAGGGTGCGGTGTAAAGCTAAAAAAAGGAAATGCACCGTTTTATATACGGTCATTAGATTTGAAACCAATTGTTTGAAAATAATCTTTATTCGTTGAAATTTAATATTAATACTTAACTATAAGTTAGAGAATATATAAAAAAGGGTGTTGTACGCATAAATAAAAATTATAAAAAATCGCATTGATTTTGGATTAATTTCTAATCCTTTTATAATTTCTTATCCTTAAAGTAAAATCAAATCTAATTTATATAATTATCCTCAAGACAATCTTTAGAATTACTAAAAAAAGGCCATTTTAGACCTCACACAAGTGGCACCCAAGTTGAAAACTGTTATCAAAGACAGTAGCAATTAATGAGTCAAAATATAGAGTTTTGTTGAGCGAATGAGTCTGAAACTCGTCCCATTAAAACTTATTACATCCTGTAATAGATCCTCGGGAATCAACTGAGCCGTTGACACAAGCCAGATGTAAGGACCACTCGAGAACTTGCTTAAAGTTCGTAACAAACTGATTTCGGTATAAGGGCGCTTCTGGGATCGAAAGCTCAAAAAGTAAGTTAAATTATGAAATTTCTGTTCGTAAATATCAAGTGGTTAAGTCTATTATTTTATAGGTACAAGTTTTGTTTATTTCAATATATAAAAAAAGTGTATGTACAATAAAATAGCTCTGCTTTTTTGGGTTCAATGCCTATTCGGAGAAAGGAATTACTTTCATTTACCCGCTCTGTAAAGATAAACTGCGGCGTTGAGTTTTGCTACTCAACACAGCCTATTTTAAAAACATTGTATGTATGTATGTACCACTGTACATACAATGTGTATAAAATAGGCTGTGTTGAGTTATTAAAGTTTTTGGTATCTCTAACTTGCTTAGTAAAGCAAATTAGAGATACCAAAAACTTTATAACATTAAAACTCTCTCAAATGGGAATCTAACAAATAACTATCGTGGTAATAATACAAAAAAAATCCAACTGTTATTATTTAAATAAATATTTTCACGAAATAAAACTACAGCAATGACTTAAACTGACAAACATCCAAGCCTTTAATTTTAAAGTCATCAGACATGAGCCCGAGTCGTTCCAACAAAATGAGTATTGTGATACGTAATGAGCGCAGCTTGCAGCGGAACCGACCGCAATGTTTCTTGTAAAAGCTCCACTCTCTATACATCTACTTCGTTGAATATAATCATTTCTAGAGCTTTTGTGTGATAAGCTATTGAAGATATGAGACATAATAATGTTATTTTATATAAAAACTGTTGCTTTCATTTGTTTTTTTGTTTGTGTTAGGTTTTATTTTTATAAGGAATATACTTAATATTTATTCGTTTACGTACTGAAATTTATGTGACGCATATACTTATTGTAGATTATTATATCCCATAGATCCATATGTAGATCCTGTCAATTTAAGCATTCAAATTAAGGAAACAAAATAAAAAGAGAAAAAGTTGAATTTCTGCTGCTTCTGAAGATGCTAACAACATAAATAAGTTGTAACAAGCGTATAAAAATTTCGACGTAGCT
>DVQK01000271.1:0-12732 GCA_018231685.1 Heliconius clysonymus
TGCACTACTTTACTTGTGCTCATAAATTAAGTAGGTAAATGGCAATTCAATTTTTTGTATGCATTATATACTCTATGTATGTTTTTCATAAATTAAAATAGTTAAGTATATCTTCTCACGAGTATCAGATAAAGCAATTACTTAAGCCGTCGTCTTAGAAGAATGTTATCATTTAATAACCGTATAATATAACGGTAGAGACCAAAAACGACTTAGTGGATCAAGTACCCTTTAATGCTAAACACTACAAGGCTTTGCACTTCCTTTACCAAGTCCAAAAACAACAAGCTGTTATTAAACACTTATTTATATTAAAAATTTAAATTTTAATTGTATTAAATTTTAATTTTAAATTTACATAATAATTTTACTATTAAAATAAATTAGGTAAAATTCTGATTGCGAAAGAAAGTATTCTAAGTTTATTAGTTTAATATTTAGATACTGTTGTCTTTATATAAAGGTAAATTTAAGCAAAAAAGTAATTCATATTTTTTCCTTTTTTTTTCTTTTAGAAGACCTTTAGAAATAATGTAAGTTAGCTATTTTCACCTAGAGAAACTTCACATAGTAATTATTATTATTTTATTAATTTAAATATTACAGTGTGGTTTTATATTTTTATCGAACGATAATTTATAAAAGTTATAACCATTTGTTTTTCCAATTTTAATACTGAACTTCAAACTGAAAGTCAAATCTATCTAAATTTAAATGCGGGCTACTAAAATATAAGGACCAATCCACCAAACGTAGGTTACCAGAAAATGTAACAATAATTGTCCCTTCGAAACAATATCGTGAGCAAAGTGAACTTCAAGGCTTCAAGAATAGAAGTGTAATTTGTGTATCCTATGGTGAACAAGCAAATTGGTGACTTCCTCGATTTTTATGTTTATTGATAAAGCGTCTCACAATTGCTACAGATTTGGTCTTGAATTGAACGAACCCATTGTGGATTAGTCGCTTTTATAGACGACGCAACAGACTGAACTGTTTGAGTGCACACAGTAAAATGCTACTAGTAAAATATTATATCGATGATTGGTGTAACCAAATTAAGTTTTTATTTTACCAATTTTATAACGCATCGATAGCCATGTTTATTACTTCAGAAACTGTGTTAGCACAAAGTTTTCCATTGGACCCCGCGTCCACTTACATCACAACCCTTCCAAAAAATAGAAAATAAAAAACCGAAGGGGACTTTAAAATCGTTATTATAATCTCGGACGCCATTTTGCCTATGGGGACGCGCCCTTCAATTTTAAATCTTTTTCCAACAAAAACCCCTTTGATGTTTATGCATTTCGGCAATATCTCCCGCACCACTAGATACATGACATTTGGCCATTTCGTAAATTTTGCAGATGGATATTTCAGATTAAAACTTTAATGCCAATAACTGTCTGTTCGAGATAAAACATGACATCGAGTATTATTTAATCACCCTTAAAATACTAACCTTTATGCGTATCTAATATATTATAGACATAGTCTAAGAAAACGTTTTATATTTTTATTTACGACATTAGACGGTGTCAAATGGACTTTTAAGCTGTAGTTATAATGTCGGTCACACTTGAACAACAATCAGCATTAGCGCAACGTCCTATTAATCAACTCATTTACAAGACAAACACTTCAAAAAAAGAGACGTGTGGGAAAATGTATGTAACGCAACGCATTCCAAATTCGAATGAATCTGAAAGGCGAGTGAGATTTGAAAAGAGAATGAGATTTGAAAATAGAACATGCCATTAGGAATGAATACAATGGTCTCATTGGTCGATTTGAAAAAGGAACAATTTGTTAAACGTCAAATATGAACTTTTTTATTTCCGTTGTAATGAAACGCGGCGCAGTGTGATGCCTAGTGTAGTACGAGGTTTTTGTTGGATCACCGCGCTCGTTTCTCATTCGTTTCGTCCGTCCGTCTGCTATACTTATTAATGTCAAAATTTAAATAGGAATTTGAATAGCCCAAAATGCCAAAGGCGACAAGATTATTACGTTATTAAACTCTTTCAAGCGCAAGAAACGTCCTAATTAATAGCCGTTGGAACGTGCAAAATGATTGGTAACTTAACTGCTTATCAGATGTACGAAGATACATACATACATACATACATAAAATAAAAAGTTGAAACAAATAATCACATAGACGTTTATACAAATAAGATACAATGATAGTCGAACTGTATTTTTTGCGTTCACTGCCTACATATTGTCTACTCTCTCATGCATTCAATTCTATAGCCGACAGACTTTCTATCTAACAATCGTTTATCGGGCGATCACAAACACGAGCAATGACATGAAACTATCAATATTTCTAATAACGTTTAAAAACAAAGTATTAGTTTCGTATACGCGAGCGGCGGCCATATTAATCATTGGAACGAATTTCCGTGCGCCATGTCATACGGAGTTCGTTTATTAAAAATGTGACGTATCAAGATCAACATCTCATAGAATGCGATAACAATATATGAGGGCGCGAGGCGCGAGCGAGACGAGCGTGTGCTGACATTTCAACGGGTCATCAACCCTACAAGCGTCCTTCTCTAACTAGAATTCGAATTTGATTTGAATTGTTCCTAATTTTTTAATATTGACCCGTTCGCTCCGGACTCCGGTCTTTATGTACTCATTTTTATTTCCATTCACATGGTTTATTAAAATTTATTTCGACTAGATACTCCGCTGTTGTGCTTCCGTTTGCCCCTTAATGGTCTGGTAATCCATAAAAGAGGAATAAATGGTTGTAAAATATCGTTAAGTAATTTTATATCTTTACAAAGATTGATAATAGCCCGCTTCCAACTAAAATCGCGCCGCTCAATCGCGTTTTAAGAATTCAGTGTTTTTTTACTCGACTGGTTTTATATTACTGACATAACTTTGAATATATTTGTACGTAAAGGATTATGATAAATCGGTACATCCATATGAATAGTCGTTGGTTTTTCAATTTGCGTTGCTCATTCCGCATTGTGATTAAGATATTTTTTGCCAAAAAGTTTTTGCGGAGCGAAGTTTAGATGTCAGATCGAATAGTTCTAATTATTGCCGGTAATGAGTTTACAGTTAATTTATTTCGTTATATTAAACGGACGTGCTCAAAAGTTCCGCAGTCGAGACTAAGTACGGCCGCGCGCCGCCGATACAAAACGATCGCGAGGCTCAGGATGCATACATTCCATTTATACGCCCCTAAGCCTAAATTAAAATGCAAGAACACAGTTCTATTCGAAACAAAAGGTACAAAAATGTTAAGCAACCCATAGGAGAATCATAAGCGGTCATAACTGGTTATTCCGATCCATTTATGGCGATGTAATCCTATTGTAAGATCCTGCCTCTATAACGTGGACGTGTGTGCGTACAAACACACATAACTATAAAATGTGTTCAATCATTAATTTTGTCTGTAATTGAACGAGTTGCGATCTTTGACTGCAAAAAGCTGATGTTTCTTCGAAACTGAGCCAAGTATTAAAGTGTACCGATCGGATGACGGGCACCGACATCTCGAATTTATACGTTCATAAAATTCTTTTGTCAAATTTACGTCGGAGTTCCCAATAAAGTGGACGCGCACGTTGAGCGCCGAATTCTTTACCGAAATCATCGTCTACTCGGGTTTTTCTGCCGGTTATTATCTTTCGTATATACGCATGAAAACATTTACTTCTCCCCATTAGAGGTATACAGCTTTGAAATTCTCAAAATTTTGACAAAGATTAGACGGCGTTCAGAACCTCGATCGAGTTTCATACCCTGCCCAGCGTCTGTTCATAAGCACAAAAAAAACATCGACGCTTCGCCTTAAAGAAAGTGAGCACACACAATCGATAATTACTCAAAAAGAAAAATCTCTACCGAAAACGCATTCATCATTTATCTGCGTTCCATATCAGCTACTTGAACAAACTACTTTTCTATTATTCATTAGTTGATTGTACCGTGGCGGAGAGAGAGGGGGCGGGAGGGCGGAGGGGATAGGAGGGAGGCGGGAGGTCCGCCTGTGCTGCAACGACCTGAAATTCGGTAACCGACTTTACATTAATAATTACTTCTCAAAATAATGCTAACTTTGATGCACGACTCTGATAACAATTGGTACGGTCGGCAGCTACCACGATACGACTGCCGTAGAGTAACAAATACAGTATCTAATGTCTTATTAGAAATGTCTTCTAGTTAGATTTTTTTAACAATCATAATAAGGAAATAAAGTATATGGAAAACAAGATTATTATAATTACATATATAATCATTTTACATTGATCAAGAACATCAAGTATAGAAATATGGCATATACTAATTACATTAAGCGCGATCAATAAAACAAGATTTGGTGACCAATTTCACATTTTATCTCCACCATTGTTTTGCCGTTTCGTATAAATAGATCACTTATCTGTCATACAAGAATCCAAAGCTGACGGATTGTCCGACTGGTTATTTTAAGCTGTAATCTTGCGCAAGCTATAGGTTGCATCAGTTAATTAATTTCATGCGACGTCAGGATCGATCACACCAGTTCGGTTTAGCATAGATCAAACGTATGTTTGCTTGTTGACGTGACAAGTAACGTTACTTAAATCGTGATATCTGTATGTGATGGAGATGGAGATGATATGGATGTGGAAGTGTCTTAATATTATTTATTAGTTTAGAAAGTATTTAAAAGGACAATAGGTAAAGAGTATTAGGCGGTTAGGGGATTTCAGGTCATTAGTTGTTGGCTAGTGTCTGATTGTAGATATGATAGTTTTGATTTCAATGATCGCCTGGAGGGATTTTTTACATTTTTTCGGCTTCATACTGTACTCTTAATATAGCCGGGTGAGAGGATCGCGTCATTAACATGCAATATCTAAAAAAAATACAAAATATGGAGCACAGAGTAATTTACAATTCTTGTTCTTTTGAGACATGAAAAAATAAACTCAACCCTAAATTGGGTTGAGTTGGGCATTTTCTAATAAAAAACAATATTCTTAAGTAAAGCCATTATCAAAAATATATTAAGCATTCCATAGTAATTTACATACAAATGACATATATATTTCATGCTGCTGTCCGTACACCACGTGCTCAAACACGGCAACAGCCAAACGCGAATGTAGGGATTTTTGTTATACCAATATCAAACTACAAGATATTATTGAATTCAATTTATTACACAAATAATTCAATGTTACAAAACAATTTACTCAGAAACCATATAATTAATTGACTATACCTACCTACTCGAGAAATATCTGATGTTAATCAATTTTAATTTACTATTATTGCTTAATTACGATTTGGTCGTTGTAACACGGTTGCAATATGCCTGGTTGTGAATGAAGGTAGTGGGCTCACTTCCCAAACTAAAGAATATTTACATATACAATATAAATATTTCTCAGATTACCCAGTGTACGACGTATCTGTAAAGCTTATTCCAAATGGGCCTTTAGAATACATATATAACAAAGTTATAGCCAAATTCTTAAGTCATTGCTTGTTGAGTGGCGGAAACCCTGTGCGTTGCCGCGTTTCCTGAACGAGAAAAATGAAAATATTAAATATTAATTTCCGTGAGTGGGAACCGAATCTGCTACCGTCGAGTCTTTACAGCCGCGGTCTCACTGCGCCACGAGGGCCTCAATATACAAATAAATATTTTATTTACATATTTAATTATTTATGGTATAGCGTAAACAAAACTTCAATAAATATAAAAAGTAATCGAATGGACTTTTATAGTATCAACAGATATGAATCCGACGTCTAATATTAATGTAAATGAGTCGATTAATGCCAATTTAAAAAGCGATGGTTACATTTTTATCTTTATCACTAAAAGCATGTTCATATTTAAGTTTTTTTTAGACATTTTCACTCGAATTTGATTTATGAAGTAGTTAGTGATACACCACTCTGTTGTATTATTTTCGAGAGTGTATTATAAATGACTGAAAATATAGAATATCCTCGAGTAGCAATCAAACCCACTAACATCGTGTTAACACTCAATTATTTCCTAATTAGATGTTGTTGTTTATTTAGCTTTATTTGTAGAAATTTATTAATTTAAGATGCTTATTAGTGCCAGGTTAATAAGTAACTCGCCTGCCCTCTAACGCAGAGGTCACATGCAGATGGCAATATTTCTGATATCGGTAAATATAATATCTAAGCTAATAATATTACACACATTCGAACCAAAATACAAATATTTTGAAATAAATACTATTGTTTTAAGTAATATTCCTTTCTAATATTATATTTTCTGGTTAGATGGCGGATATTAACGCCGCATTTTGTTTAAGTAAATCGGGGAAATAAAATATTTTTGTAGCTATGGAATTCTAACCCGCAATCATAGTACAGTCAATTGGTCTACACTTAATGGGATTTATATTATACACTAAACCCCACAATTAAAAGTTTTATCAAAAAAAACATTCAAACTACGACAAAGAATAGTGATAGTGCAATTCAAAACACTTATTTAAATTACAATCTCACTTCATAAAGAGTTACGTTATGTTGCTAGTTGCAGTTCAAATATTGGACCAATATATTCCAATCTATTAAATAGTATGGTGTTTGTATAGCCTTGGTATATTGGTCCATGTGTAGCCAACATAACATGTAACAACTCTGCCTCTGGCACTTACGGTACATACTTCGCTCTAAATTCTTATGTCAGAATCCGATTAGAAATTTCGGTTTGATGGAAAACTGTTGTGCCAGTTTATATTATGTTGAGACGTTAAAAAAAGTTAAGGCCCGTCCACAATGAGGTGTGATGGTAAATGTTTTAACGGTAAATATTGGTAAATAGATAATTAGATAGGTTTATCTTTTATACTTGGTAAGTAATTGAGTGGTTATTTTGATATAATATTATATAGGCAAAGCGCAGCGTTGAGTTTCGCCACTCAACACACAGTGCTTATAGAATTGGGCGTAAAGTGGGAAACGGAAGCGTCTTAGTGGTAACAAAATATCATAACACTTCCAAGTTCTCTCTGTCTACCGTGCTATGTGCGGGAATATCCCGCGTGAAGCTAAAAAAAATTAAAATTACAAAATAATTTATATAATAAAACAAAACAACGTGATGATTACTTAAGCTTATTATCATAAAACTAACAACATCTAACAATAATCAATTTTAATACAATATTTTTTTTAAATAAAAAAAAAAAATGTATCCGATCTCGTGTAAACAAGCTCCAAAGTAATATCCACTATTACGCGTCTCGAGATAACGCGATCTGTGTGAAACGATACATAATTACGAACATTTTGTATTTTTTTTTATTATACTTGTAATGTCGGTGCAATTTTGGTTGTTTCTATTCCAATAAACATTAAGAAATATATTTTTGGTAAATTGCTTTTGTAGTTTTATTCTTTATCATTTATTTTTATTAAACAATTTACTTTGATTCTACTATAACTTTGGCATTTGATGACGATTTCATTTTTAGTTAATAGTAAATTATGAATTTATCGTTTACATAATTAGAAGACAATAATTTAAGACGGTGACATACGAAACGACTGATTAAAGTTTTATAGAATTGTTCTTACTAGGTTTTTTCTTTCCTTTTATTTTGGCTTTGGAAAAGTATATCGTGTAAGTAATATCTAGAAAAAAAATCAGGTACATTTCGATTGATCAACAGACTCAGCATATTATATTTTTTATCTTTAGTCATAGTATAAACAAGTAATGTTTACTTTACTTCCAAATCTTTATGTCAATACTTCGAAATCGAGAAAAATTACAAATTTTCTTAAGTGTTTGATTCTACACTTGAATATATAGGTTTTAGTTATAAAAATAATATTAAGAAGGGCTCTCGACACGTAGATATTTGTTTTTACTGACTTAGTAGTGTAAAGAGTGTTACTTTTATATTTTATAACATTTCGTAGATATTTGCTGTGTAATTGTTTGATTAATAAACTCCTTTAACATTTTTACCATCAGGAAACAATATTTTTAATTATCCTTAGATTGTTAATAAATAATAATGCTACCGTTAAAATAACTTAATTTTGCTTTGATTGGTATGCCATGGAAAAAATATTATATTATATCTCTTTATACATCTCGTGCGCTCGAACTGATCGAATCAAACGCGAAGGAATTCGAATTTCAAAAACTATAATGATTGATTGTCAACCAATGACAATCGCGTATACAAATTCCTAACCAATTTGAATATCGAACGAGTTCTTTTTTGTTGTTAGTAGCGCGTGTTGCCAGTAACGTTTCCACAGATAGCACAATAAGCAATTACTTTAATTTTTTTTCACTCTAGGAGGCTATTGTTTGAATTAATGAGGCGATGTTTTTGTTGAGTTGATTAGGATATTTTAAATATAAAAAAAAACAATAAGATGAATAAACAATAAGATGTTTAATTACTTTTAAGTATCGATTCTTAATGATAAGTTTATATCAAAAATATATTTGTTATTTCTATTATAGTACAGTATAGATTAAAATAAATTAAATGTTGTATATCAATTATATATATCTGTACTAATACTAATATCTTATAAAAGGCATGCTTTGTGTAAAGTAACCCAATATAACTAAATGCATTCACCAAGCTTAAACAACTGCGTTTAAAAAGCCATATGTTTTAGGGCTGCTTCCGGTCTTACTTCATAATACTTAATGATGTGTTTATCTCATTATATATTTCTATGTTTCAATTAAATATTGTTCTTTGTTGTTTTAATTCTTTTAATTATTTCATGTCTTTTAATTATAACATTGTATCGTCGGAGGATTATTTAATATTTTCATGTCTTCTTTCCAAACAAGGCAAAACGCAGCGTTGAATTTCGTGAAGCGGCAAAGATTTTTTTTTCTGAAAAAAGAACTAGGATATGTAGTGGCTAATAAATATTACAATTTAAGTATATTTAACTTTACTTGGTTTGTTTCTTGGTCTATCTTATAAAATATAGATAAAGAAAAAATACAAATTAATAGTCATTACCCGTACGTACTTAAATAAAATCTTCAAAACAGATGCCAGCCCTATGTTTATCTTACATTTATATCACTGTGTGTGTAGCTTTATACGTGTATCTAGTAATTAAAGTATGGAAATAGTTATATGCGTTTTGAAGTGTTTTCTTCATAAAATTCAAGTGGCTGGGAACTCATGTCGTTGAACTTTTTTTTTAGTAGGTACTTATCGAATTAAATCATAATCGATATAAAATTTAGTCGAGACATTTCAAATAAATTTATTTCAAGTCATTGTTTAAATGACATTTATATTAAAGCATTTAAAATTATGATTGTAAAAAATATATTTCTTAACTATAGAAAAAAAAACTCAAAATATATCACTTACCTCTATATTTATAACACGCTTAATAATTTGCATCGCGCTGCAGACAAGATCTCCATATATAATTTATATTAATCTTATGTTTTAATCTACTCCATATAATATGTATCTAATAAACTATTGTAGATACAAAAAAATTGTTTATAACCACTAAACCGGTAATTTGAGTGAATGTTGCGAAATTTGAACGGTTACAGAGGTCGTTAATCTCTCTTGATCTAAAAGTGTCTATTTGTTTGAAAAACGTGTGCGATGTATGAAACTAGACTGTGTGATGTCACTTGGTACCTATAAGCTCTTAATGAATAAGTGTCAATTAACAAAATACGAGTCTAGTCTTTAACTTAAGAAAAAACATTGAAAAGTATTTGAAATTCATATACTTTTCTCAACTTTGTATGTATTACTATTATTTTCGGAAAATATTAAAAAATATACTTTTACAAAACTAAATTAAATTATCATGTTGAAAATCGATTATATTTATCGGGCTGTATAATGTTTTTCCACAAATACGAGATAACTAAATATTTCGCACTAAATAAAAAAAAAACTAGGACAATGGCGCGCTCACCTCACGACCGGCCCACGGTAATTGAAAATAATAATTGAATTCGAATTAAGAATACGAAATCAGAACAGAATGCGTTCCATATTTGAAATTCGCGTGGCCGCGAGTCTACGCTGTGTTCTTTTTTAAAATTTGAATTTGGAATCGTGTGTGCTCTATTGTGTGGCAAAATGAAATTCACGTTGCGTACTTCGTTACTTAAACTTGCTGACCGTTTTATATTGAGCCTTAAATCCATAGCTAATACTTATTTCATAAGATCTATTAACATTGGTATTGGAGAACAACGTTTTGTTAAATTTAATAGAGATCTATAAAGATAATTTACGAAATGGAATTTACTTACACGTTGCTCAACTCTGACCTAGAAATGGCAACTAAACAAAATAAGCAATTAATAATTTATCGAAGCCTTTGCCTCCCAGTTAATTGAACGGTCGCTAGGCAAATAAAATATATGTTTGTAGGAATGTGTGTATGTGTGTGCAATCGGTCGAACGTGACAAGTGTGACAATCACGCTACGCTAACACCGGAAATTTATGAATTTAAATGTGAAAAGTGTTAGGAATTTAATGACAGAGTTCGAAGTAAACCGCGCCATGTCTTCCTGGTGCTCTATTACATAAATATTGAATAGTTTCATTGTTTATGGTTGGACGTCGACGCATAGATTATTTTATTTGTTTTTTTTTTATAATCTTACATAAATATATGTTATATAAAATGTGTTTAAAAATTTACAAGTCATTGTTTTTATAAACGGAAAGATGGTTTCTATTTTTTTTTTATTGATTTCTACAATTAAGACAATTTTAATAATACAAAATATTCGTAATAATTATCATTTTTTAATTCACAACATCTAATAGTTGGGCAACGCTTACCTAATTAGGCGTTCATATGACAGCTACAAGGCGTGGCCTTATAACAGACTGTGACACACGGACGCACAGCACGGTAATTCTCCTTTGTATGCTAATACAGAATTATCTAGCCTCTCGAAATTGTAATCTTAATACTTGCTTGGAATTTCTTCATCCGTTGTTCGGTTTGTAAGTTACTACGAGAGTTCAAAAGTTGCGATGATCGCGCGCTAGTTTATATTTGAATACAAAAGTATCACAGATAAAAAAAATATAAACATAATTTAATATAGATACAAAAAAGAAATTGAAATTTCATACTAACTATCAAAATCAATTTAAGAAATAAATGAATTGCCTCTTTCCCTAAGATTAGACAAGTAATAGTTGAAACGATCGAATTTATAACCGGAGGTGAGTACTTTGGTAATAAACCAGTTGTTTGACAGCTCGTGATAGCCGTATTAGTCTATACGGATATGGAAATTTGTAATAAGTTATATTTTATTTATTTTTTATCTAAAATATTATAAGAAGTATTCTAATGTTTAATTTATCAAACATCCAATTCTAGGTATATAATTTATCTTACAGGTTAGTGATCGTAACTGTTTACCTAGTATGATTTAAATCGCGGATTTGAATTTTGTATTAATTACAGACTTACGTTGACAATGCTATTATAAGTTTTTTGTATACGGTAAAAGAATAAAAAAACAAAAATAAACTTCTTTTTACAGAAGCAATTTTTTTCCCTAAAATTAAAAATCATGATTTGAGCTTTATGTACCTACAGAAAGTTCAAGTTAAGTACCTACGTTAAACAAATATTTCTCCAAACTGTCAAAGCTCCACGTC
The DNA here is from genome assembly GCA_018231685.1 of Heliconius clysonymus. NCBI lineage: Eukaryota > Metazoa > Arthropoda > Insecta > Lepidoptera > Nymphalidae > Heliconius > Heliconius clysonymus. The sequence continues at coordinate 11,684 of DVQK01000271.1, forward strand.
GCACTAGCAAAAATACAGTAAATAAATGTCATGACTCAGTTAAAAGAAATAATTATTAACGGAGATGTCACTTAATAGTTATTTAATTTATTAAATAAACCAGATGATGTTTGTAACTGTTGATTTGTAACTTTTTTTATCTTCCACGCGGTATCCCGCACAAAGCAGAGTAGGGAGAGAGAACATAGTATTAAGGCACTTATTTACCACCGAATTCTGGAGACATTGCGTGTTAAGTGGCGGAGCTCAACCCCACGTTTATGCCTCTAAAACAGACGGAAGAAATGTAATTATTATATATTTTATTATCGAATCCACAACCTGTTGCGCTTACATTCACACCATTGTGCCCCTGTGCCACAACTGATTTTTTTTAACTTTCTGCTTATTATTTTACAGAACCTATTAAGATATATTTATGCAAGTGTCTGAATGATGGTCGTAATCACTAATTTTTTTTCTTAAGAATTTTTTTCTTTCTTGGAATATTTAAAAGAAAATTCTCTATCATTCTTAGTCTGTGATTAAAAAAGCTAAATGAAAACGTGAGTGATGTACCACTATATTATTTCTCTAGAAGGAAACCCAAAACATTCTTAAACATTCTCATTCTTAAGCATTCTCATTTCATTCTTCCAAATTAACTTTACAACAATTACTTATTAGTAATTATTCTGCATACTTCCTATAATAATGCGTACATTTATTAAATATGTAAGTAAATCTATTTATAATTTCGCATTAAGGATTCAATGCATTATACTTTCTAGTTACTTCGGTTACCTGGTCATTTAACAGGTCACGTTAGCAATGGTACTGAGTATTGTAATGTTGAATGGAGCTACTCTGATAGAAGTGTTGTTGAAATTGGTCCTTTGTGGTCTATTATTACGCAGTGAACTAATGTATTGCATAAATTAATTATATAGCCTCATTACAGTTTGGTAATTATATAGTTAAACAAAATATATAATAGATAATAATAAATACACCGTGGCCAGTCGTGGCGCAGCGGCACGAGGTGTGACTGTAAAACCGACTGGTTGTGG
>DVQK01000272.1:0-12731 GCA_018231685.1 Heliconius clysonymus
TCGGAAAATATTGTTGTTGACATTTTTTTGACTAATTAGATATAATAAAAGAATAGAACCCATTACATATCGAAAGTACAATTATTTATACTGCAACTTTTATCTTTAAATTACTAGAAGGCTTTAAATAAATACATTTCAAAACAACACATCCCAAAACTGGCTCAACATTATAAAATAAATAAGTGGCCATAAAATTAAATACAAGCAAAAATCACGGGAACAATCAAATCAACTATAGTCGGAAGAAGAAAATTATTAACTAAATCAAAATTACGAAAACAAAACCTTATATTACACTTAATTAAATTCCAAACAAGTGGTCGATATATTTTTTTCTCGAAGAAAATCAGTTGGAGAAATATTGACCACGCAAACTTAAATTTGCCGTTTTCAAAACTCAAACAATATTTATGAAAAGTTTTAGTTTTTTGTTGTTAAAACCACTAAAGATGTTATTTGTCACACTCAAAAAAGACCCCGAAATGTGACTAATAAATATATTACGAGACTTAACATAAGTAATAGTCAGTGTTTGGAAATAGAATTTTTATTGTGCTGTTTATGATTTGACCACAACAAGTTACTATTGAATCTATCAAAAAGTATTGCTTTTAGTAAATACATTGTACAAAGTAGAATTTTTTAATCTACCTATAAAATTATGACAACATATTTTAAAAACGTTCAAAATTTAATTGAAAATCTAAAGAAATATACTTGGTGGTCCATTAAATGCAAAAATGGCAAAATTAACTGAAACAATCAGGTAAAACATTGACATTATGTCATTCGTGACTAGAGAAGCTTCAAACTTCGAAAAAACAATTACTGTATACACTATAGAAATACCAATAGTTACACTCAACTAAAACTTATATAGAACTTAACTAGCGACAATATCGTGGCTAATACAAAATGTCGTGACACTCCAATTATTGTTAAACTGTCAGATATCACAGACATTCGTGTTGATATCTTGTTTTTCATAGCCGCTGCTACAAGCTCGACTTATCCAAACTTCACTGACTAGCTTTTTAAATTAAATTAAAATAAATAATAATAAATTAGAATTTAACAATTCAAAACACAGTCAATTTTCATTGTAATGAAATCGTAACATTTTAATATATAAAGTGGGTTTGACATGAGATGTGCATTAAAGGCGGAAACAGGTGAATTCGTTTGGTACAAAGACCGACAGAACTGTCAAATACAATCTAACGTAACATGAACACTAAACAACTAAATCATTTGCCACGATTTGTCTGTCCGTCAACTCTAACTCACCTCCCCATATCAGTGCTGGCCTGTTATCAAATCGGCATCGTTCTACACCAGACTGAATCGTGGCAACGATATATTTATACCACACGTTAAATTTAATTCCTACACAGATATAAACCTTAAATATCGATTAGCATTCAAGTTCATTATGAAAAAATATATCATTGGAAATATTCTTCAACTTCTCTTCTTAATCTCAAACCACTCAAGAACAACTTAATTATGCATGTGACAACCGATTTTTATAACTACACGTAATCCCTAACAACACTTTGGCAACAAATAGTATTTTTCTTTTTTCTCCATCAATTTCAACAGTAACGCCAACATATTTAAAGTTAACATTACCACGGGTTATTTCAATTTCACAAATCTTTCGTCGTGTTTTACCATCGTCATAAGGAATAGAAGACAGGAAGTCGACAGAAGACGTACATGACACAGCTCAGATGACAAAATGAACTTTCCTTTACTCAAATTTGGCTAACGAATTACATAAATACTCTACCATTTTCATTTCGTCATCTGAAACTGAAAGTGAAATGAAATGATAGTGTAAATAACCAATGAGAAACAATTACAGGATTAGGTTGTCGTTTTTTTTTTTATTTTTTTATTTTTCTGCGATCAGTCTTAAAATTGAGTCATACAATCTAAGTAAGAAATTATGAACCCTTAAATTTATCTTAAATCATCACTAGGCCAGAACTAGCACGGAGTGTGCGTGAGGTTTCAGTGGTGAACTGCAATTGAGAAACAAGTAGATCTATTTTAAGGTAAAAGGTAAAGAGTACGTTAGAGTAGACGACGATTACACAAGGTCTTCAAATGTTACATTTCACGTCACATCTAGATCGTACTCGTTCTTGATTTTAATGTTGTCCGCAATGTTCATACATTTTATAATAAAAACGTGAAATAGGAAAGATTAATTGTCTAAGGAAAAGGCTTCTTCACTAGTAAGGCTCTCGGGGAAACTAATTATACCATCCTTAATACATACATTATTGGTTTTAGAGTAATCAACATTGAATAGTTTTTTTATAATTATCTTAATACTAAAGAGTACAAAAAATAAAGGAAATATTACGAATATATGAAAAACAACAAGTTATCCGATTACTATCGCATTTCTTATAAGAACAACATTGTTTTTGTTTCAGTAACATTAAATGTATTATCCATACTTATGAAATAGAGATGAGAAAACAGATCATCAAGACGATGATACTCAACAAGTCCACGAGGGCATCGGCGAGCTCCGGAACACTCTTCAGCTCCTGGAGCATTCGAAGGTACCCATTACCGATTTTTTTTGTTTATCTACAATACAAGATCGTTTCCCTTCGATTATCCTCAATGTATCAAAAATATCTGCTAAAACAGCCCTTTCCCTTAGAGAAAACTCGATAGAGTATATTTTGAACAGTCTCGAAGTAACTAATGTAGGTAACAATTATTAAGTGTTGGGGATATGCACGAATCGAAATATTGAAATCAACGACTTACATTAATTAGGATGTGGTTACAGCTACACCGCTACGGCAACATCTAATCTATACATGGGCTACTACGATAATTAACTTACGTTACATATTATGCATGAATGTGAAACACAGAAGTACTTAAAGTTTTTACAAAATTTAAATGAGTTTTCATTTTTTTTACCAAAGGAATAAAACATCCCTTCAAATATAAGGCCACGGCGCAATATGGTGTTTCAGTAGTACATATAGTAAACATTACTGAGTTACATTTACCTTTTAAAGATGCCATTATTCTAATGACGGGCCTTAGGTACAGTGTTGAAGCTCTTGGTGCTCGCGCACGCACGGATCTCTTCCGGCTGTCGAAGTCGTGCAAATGAAGTGCTTGGAGTTTTAGTAAAACAGCGTCTTACCCTATCGTGACTAGTCGAGAGCACGGGGTGAGTACTAACGATACGTTATAAAAATATCGTGACAGACTGTTCAAAGCTCAGGTGTCTTAAAAACTAATCTAACATAGACAATGCAATATCTAAAAATACACACTACATCGTACGCTAAGTAGGATATAATATAAATTTAGTTCATAAGCATTGTGTCTTTATTATATTCTGGCAGGATGGCATTAATTGTGTGTAAAATCGAATTATGTGGACAATTTAAGCATCGTATAACTAAGTTTATACTTACGTGCATACACATATTACGATAACATTTTATTACCTAAAAGCAACTTCTTTGGCGACTAGCTTCAATAAGAAAGATTCCAAATCATCTATTCCCCCCTCACCTTCGTCCAATCAACACTACTAAATCATTTCCTAGCGAAACCTCAATTTGGACTATTCATTTATTATATCATTGACGCCACTATGTGGATGATATGTAACGTTCCAGTGAATGAAACAATTCTCTATTAAACCTTTAATTTTTAACATCAGAAACTGTCGTATTGTCTGTATGTCGAACGAAAACAGAGCTATACTTTATTTCACTAACCATTTCCTACACGCGCCCAAGCCTTAATAAAAACATTACTTTGATATGTCATTTACTATGCCTTCTCTCCAGCTTCATTTGGAATCTTTCCATATATAAAAACTTTATCGATAACTAAAATCACACACCCTTAAGATTATACATATTATATTATCTAACACACTTTGAGAAATGAAACTTGAAATGGAACGTACATCATGAGGCTATCCATCTGTTGCACGCAAGCCTGCGAGCATGAGCGAGACGGCAGACGTGCAACTCGGTGAAGAGTACAGCGCGCTACATACAGAGCTGTTATGAAACTAGAAGAGGCGAAAACTCAGTAAAGTATATCCTAAATCTAAATACAATAATTTCGTAAAATCCATATCCTTTAAAATACATTAAGATAATATCCAAATCTTTGTTTTTAAGAATTACTGGAAAATAAATACTATTATTTGCAAACGTCTCAACTAACATAAGCGATAGTAAAATATTTTTATTTTTTACAATAAAATGTATCATAAATTCAAACGTGAGTTAATCAAAACATTCAGCGTAGTTATCTTTGAGGATGGATGGTTTGTGCTCATATGTGCTTTGTTACTTTCACCTTAACTTACAACAATCACAATTTCGACAATTTGCGTATAAACGGAAGCAACTTTGCCTTTTGGAACCTAGATCTAACATCTAGACTGCATCGAGCTCCGCGATATCACGGATATAGCAATTTTGTTCCGCTTTAGCTTTGCCAGAGATTTTTTTAAAAACTCAACTTCAGTCATTAAATGCAGTAAATCATTGCATGCATCACGTTTAAGAAAATATCTCAAAAATTAAGTGAAACACCAACGTTCTGTGCACAATTCACTAAATTATAGCGAATCAATTAAATTCAACAATGATACAACATCGCCGCTTAATATAATTTTTTAGAAGCGATGATAGAAAATATTGTAAATTATCAAAATACAATGAGAAAACTAATGCAATTCCTGAGCAATAGATTGCGTTTGCGACGGCAGTACATTCAGTGAAACAATCGCACTCACACGTAAGTTACTACAATTCATTGAGGGCATCAACAATCTGAAATCCTAAAGTTTGAATCACTGGATGTACGAAGTCCAGACGAACATAGTAGCGAAAATGTTATTTACAAATCCGTATAATACATCAACGTATCGTTAAGTTCTATAAAATTCAACGACGCTCTACTAAGTAATATAATAAGTGACCAAACTGTCAACCACATACAATCTGACAAGCTAACATTGATACATTACTTCTACCATGATGAATACATTAACAGGTGAATTTATAACTGTTACGAAATTATCGATTTCAAATAATATTTTAAGAGTATAGCTATCGATATGGTTACTGTTAATCCTTAAAACGACTTATTTTTCCGAATTCGGATTTCATACCTTACTTTCAACAAATCGAGCCAAACGTTTTCAATCGCTCATATATACCTTCGTTCCTAAATAACATATTAGAAATATCTCTCCATGATTCATAATTTTCATTATAAAAATACACACTTTTTCACGCTTAATCAAGTTTTAAATAATCCGAACATTACCATCTTGTACACATCCCGGCATTCCTTATACTTACAAATACGACTACCAATGTAGTTATCTAAATATATTTACATTTTATACACTTCCTGTGGGATTTTGATTGCTTTGGGAAATTAGCAAAATTATAAAACTGTTATGATGAAATTAAATAAAAGCTTGAAATTTCATCAATGATCATTGTAGACCACATGGACTAACTGTTAATTAACGATCGCCGATCTTTTTTCTTTACTCGGAATTTGTTTTAGAAAATTTGGAAAGTAAAAACTTTTTGGCATCGAAAATTCACAATTAGGCCCTATCGTGATTATGATTACTACAGATACCGAAGGCAAGGCAAGAAGATGAAGGTTTAATAAGAAAATTAGGACAGAAAACAGCAGCATTAACTGTAAACGTCGATAATAAAATGGCCGGCTGTATCGAAAAGTATTGTTAATCACCAATATCGAAGATAAAATATGTGTTGATGAACATTGAAGTATATAAAGAAATCTGATTGAAAGTCTTAAAATTTAATGTTAAGAAATTTGCTGAGTATAAAATTATAAACAATCTTTGTAAGCCTAAGTCGTGCTTACGTTACACTAATAGGTGCTAGTAAGTAGTAAAATGTTCCCTAGAGTAATTGACTTGGAAATAGTGTTTTTATTAGGTTAGCGATTTATGTAACCTTAGAAGCAGTGCTGCTGAAGGGAAATGGAAAATTGGATCCGTAAAGTCCTAGATCGGTCTCATAGCTACTCGTAAAAAAGTAAAGCTTAGTTGGGATATTAAAGTTACTTATTTTAGAATACAATTAGATCTTAACCACGTAGAATTATAGCCTACTTTCATAAGAATATGTAGTTTAGAAATATAGTGTGTGAAATGATAATGACTACCGCCTAATCCACTGAGACCAGCGCCGTTGTTTTTGTGCTATATTTTCGTTTGTAGATTCGATGCTTAAGTAATTTTCTGTGCATTGAAAACACTACTAGGAGCAAATTTAGGCAAGTGCCTTTCTAAGATGTGTATTAAATCTAAAGCAATACTTACAAATCTCATGCCAACATTTGTTCCCCAACACCAACTGTTTCAAATGAAATCGTATAAAATGCACACACACGTGAATCCATAAAGGTACACACACATGAACTATCACCACATTCAATTGTTTGTGCTAGAGAATCTTTCGAATATGTTTTATCTAAAGTATTTGATAGCAGCCGTTTAAAATGATTTGCTTTTGAAGCGTAGAATCAGCATTATTGATAATTTATAAAGATATTAAGAACATTTAAACTTTAAGGCACAATCTGTTTTAGGCGTTCGTTTTCGATTCAAAAGCACAAACTTTGTCAATCAGTCGAAACTAATTTAGCGAAACCAAATTAGCCATGACCGAAATACTATACTACTCGGGCAAATAAAAAAAAATAAAACACACTGTAAAACTGCAATGAACTGGTATTATTATAAAAAAAAGCAATTATACAACAAAAATAATTCAAAACAAAACGACGTACATTAATTTAAAGAACAATTGTTTATACAAATAATTAAAAAAATATAATAATTATAACAACAAACATCGACAAAATATATTTAAAGACAAAACATGTTTCAATTTTAATCAGTCCTCAGCTTCAGAAATGCAATTTTAAGAATGAATTGTTTTCACTAAAATCATTACTTATATTATGCAAGATAAAAAAATTAATTGTGAACGCAAATTAAATTAAATTGAATATAAAAAAAACTTAAAATAATTTCAGGATAATAAACTCATCGTCTTGAATGAGAAGTAAACAAAAATAGATTACACAGATTTACCATAAAACATGAAAGAGTAGTTGTCATAATTTGCATAACCTTACATAAAATTTTGATACACTATACTATATGTACTTAATATAAATATAATACGTTTAAAATTTTATTTAAGTAGAAGCGTATGTTTAACCAAAATCATCGTTTCAATAAAATCACATATGATCTGCAATTTTCAAAGAAAAGACAATTTGGGTGGTAAATTCTAAGTAATCAAAGCCAAAGTGTTTCTAGCATAACGTCAGATTTTGAGGGCGATTCGAATAGTGTTTAAATAATCATAGACACCTTAGTACTTAAAAATAAAAGCGAATCATACGCCCAAAAAATCTGAAGCAAAGTAGACACTGCGACGGCGAAACTAAATCATTTTACAAACAATTTTATTTTAGATCACAGTAGATTAAGTGAAATATATTATGTATCCGATCTTACAAAAGATAATAATTTATTAGGAACAGGGCAGTCTATACATAAAATCATTGGTGATTGATCACTGAAATTTGGATACTAAGGACTGGACAATAATTCTATCTCACCTAATCTAATGTACTACGAATTTGATGGGATCTATCGAAGACACGTCAATATGACTGGCGACCTGCGACCACCGTGGATTGCAAAATGCAGAAATAAAAAATATAATTCATTAAAAACTTGATCCTAAACATTCTATGGTTAGTGCAAAATGTAGTCAATATTCTTAAACTTAGATGCTATTGAAATTGAACATAAAACAGTAACAGTAAATTCATCAGTCATGCAAGATTATAAATATAAAATTCATTTCGATATCAACTATGATGCACTAACTTCTAGAAGCGGGGAAACCATGAAAGAATGTAGGTTTGCTTAAGATTAAATTTAAAAGATCAGCAGTTTATGGTACATATTTACAAACAACACTAAATATCACTTATTAAATCACAACATGGTTTTATGGCACATGTTACGCAGGTATGCAAACGAACTATGGCAAACGCAGGCGCGATCATCATGTGACGTGGCTTCAATGTATGTTCATGTAAATATATAAATGAGATAATTTAATTAAAAATGAATATCACCACATTGTAACACATAAACTAAATGATAAACTTATGCAGATCGATAATTAAACAACGATCTCCGATCCCGGAGAGGATCGATTCAGATCTATTATTGTCATAGATTCAGCAAATAAAAAGAATACTAAAATCATTATTCACTAAAAAATCAAAACTAATGAAATCAAACTAAAATAATTCTGCTAACACACTCAAACACACGGTAATATAATAAAAAAATAATAATAGCATAATATTCATAAAATACAAAGAAAGTAAACGACACATGCACCGTATAATACTACTGCTACAAAAATAAAGTTGTTTTCATATAAAAAAATATCTTACCAGAATAACAAATTGTATAATTATTTTGTATGTCGAGCAAGCTATAATACTCCAGTAAGTAGCAAAACGCAAAGGCGCAAAACATAGTGCTTTTTAAATCTCAAAAAAAAATCATTAATAAAAAATGTCTAGCGAAACGACCACTTGCTAAAGTGCACTACTAGTTACTACCGTGTCCAATTACTAATAAAACATTTAAATACCTACTTAGATTTGTATAAAAACGAATAAAATTATAATCAACCAAAAGCTACTAATCGTTAAAATAAAACAACGAAATCTGAGGAATTATGGGTTCGTGGGCTCTCAGTGACTAGGCGGTATGACGTCAACGGTCGAATGCAGGAAACTGTCTTCCAACAATTATCCAATAATCCAAGGGAAAAAAACTACAACCAACTTCTATCCGTTATTCTAAAATGCTTTATAATACTCAAGGTTATATATAGTCAAAAGACCGGCGTAACTTAAAAAACTTTTGAAACTGACTGAGGTCTATAAAACACTTTCGATCACTTGCCATCTTGTGATAAATGTAATTTGGTTTCTAAGGCAACAAATAAACTATAGTAGATTTACTATAAGCCTATTGTTGCACATGCCTAAGGAACGCCGCAGTCAACTTTGTCATTGATAAAACCCCTAACATCACGTTTCCCTAAATTTTGTAACTACATTAAAAGGGGTAGTAACTAAAGATTGTCCATATCAGCTCAATCAATTTAACACTTACCTAATAATAATGTAACAACTTCTTAGTTTCATAATCAAGTTTCCATCGACACAGAATAAGTGCTAATTAAAAACAGGAAGTGCCATTGTGCCGAAGAATAGACTTAAAACTAACAACAATACCGCTCGATGCTCTCTTATTATAATAAAATCACACGCTTAACGCCTAACAATTTTTAAGTAATAATAGTTAAAATATTGGTCCAACAAATGGGCTAAATAATACAAACGCCCTTAATATTCATCCCTAATTTAACGATGTGGGATATGAAAAAATATTATTCAATAGATCAAAAAATGATAAGGGTCGAGAACATTTCGTTTTACTGTATCAAACTAACGGAATAATCTCTATTCTTCAAATAGGTACTCATATAACAATGTCAATACTACAACTAATCTCATTACAGTTTTATTTACGAATAATTGCTTCGGAGATCTCACGCCAAAATATAGGATTGCCGTAGTTTAATTGATCATTTCGAGACAGCCGCAATCATAGTAACACTTGCACATACTAAACCTTATAGTTCAATCAGTAATCGAATAAACACTTCACCTATTTATAAATTGACACCAATGGCCAGAATCGAATTTTGTAGTGAAAGTGGATAATTTACGTTTTATAGTGTCGATTTTTTGGCTTAAACTTCTTTTGTCAGTTTGATCTTCTATGATTAGAACGGGAGGCTCACATGCCTATAGGCGGAACTTGTACGTAGCGATAGATGTAGAGTCGATAATCTTTGCTTGCAAGCACCACTGAACCATCATCCATTAACGCCACGTCGAAACACTGTGCGTGTTTTACTTTACTCTCTAGCGCCGAAACCAGCTGACCGTCTTGTGTAAATATCGTCAAGTTAAAGTTGTTATGATTGTCCGCAATTAAAATTTCTCCAGATGCATTGATGCCCACACCAATAGGATAATTTGTTACTCCTTCACCACCAATCTGTCGTAAGTAAATACCTTCATAGTTAAATACTTTTACACAATGAGCACGGTTGTCACTTATAAATATTTCTTGTTTGTCGTTTACAACGACGCCGTTAGGGAATTCGAGATGCTTGGAACAACCGAATTTTTGCAAGACATTGCCCACTTGATCAAATATAATTACACGCATTACTTTGCACTCAACAACAACTATTCTACCTTTGTTGTCGACAGTAACTCCTCGTGGATGTTGAAGAATATTTGCGCCGAATTTTCGTACAAACTGGCCATATTGATTGTAAATTTGTATTTGATGAGTTGGTGATCTTTCTGTCACAATAATGTCACCAGATGTTCGGACTACGGCTACTCTGTTCGGGTATAGCAGTTGTCCATCTCGTTTTCCACATTCACCAAATTGAAATTTAAAGCGTCCTTCTTTGTCAAATATTTGAATTCTATGATTATTGGTGTCGGCAACAATAATATCGTTTTGAGCATTAACAGCGACTCCGCTTGGCTCCGTAAATTGACCTTCCATTACGCCAAACTCCCCAAATTTACAGTGGTAAATCATCTTTTGTCGTTTAATTTGGGACTTGGGTGGGAAAATGGCAGTTGATATCAACTTATTTGTCAAGTCAAGAATGGGATCTGTATGTGCCGCAGATGTAAGCGAGTACGGGTCAGTAGTCGTAGGTGGAAAAAGTGAATCACAACCACCGTTCGACCACTTTTCGTATGGGTTAATTCCGTTTAGATTCATGTCACCGAGAGCCGTCGAGAAGGGGCCAAGGGTATTAGTGTTATTGAACCTCTTGGATATGAGGTTTGAATCAAATGGAGAAGTCGATTGGCTCGATGGACCTAATCCTAATCCATTAGTGTATGGGCGATCTAGAACACCGTTCAATCCAGTGGGTAGGTGAATACCACCATTAAGACTACCAGAACTGCCATTGACACTGCTGCTACTTGAAGACGAACCTCCGTTTAAAAGAGAGCCATTTGTTGGACGTGCAATTGGTGGTTGCTTAGTTGGCCCAACGTTCGCTTCTGAACTCGAACGTACATATCCGAAGGTGTTTCTTACGCCAACTTGTATTGCTTGATAGTTAGAAACAAATTCTAACTCACATGCAGTTTGAACACTTTGTTCTGGATTAGTACTCATTAGCGACTGTAATTTAGTGTCTAAAAGTTTTCTAAACATCAAAATTTCAGCGATGTTTGCACATTTTGTCAAGCGCTCAACGAAATCGCATGTCTGGTAGATTTTGTCAACTGACTCTTGTGCCTTTTGGCCGACGACAGTCAAAGCAATTTGTTTAGTTGAAAACACGCTTTCAAGCTCTTTTAATAATTCTTGTTTACGCTCTTCTAGCATAGATCGATAGAATTGGAAAGTATCGTTGATTTCATTTTGAGCTTTATGATACTGAACTTGTAATTTTCCTGCAGCATGTTCTACGTTTTTAACCACGTGCCTTATTTCAGTGGCTCTTGTTTTTGCCTCATTAACAGCTTGTTGCATAAGTTCTAATTGTTTTGGCCCAGCATCCGAAAGATGTTCGCAATCGTGCAACGCTGCTGGATGCTCTATAATAGTGCATTCCTTGCACACTGGAACCGAACAGGTGCGGCAGAAATATTTAAGAATGTCATTCTTGTGTCGTGGGCAAAAAGCAGTTTTGTCTCCACTTGTAGTTAATGTCGATCCCAGCATACCTTTGTCGTCTTTTAAGTCTGTGAAGGCTAATACTCGATGGCCTTCAAAACAATGCATGAATTGGTGTGCCATGACGCAGTTGGGGCAAAGGAAATTAGCACAATCTACGCAACGCGCTACAGCGTCCGATTCTTTTGATTTGCAGCCTGTGCAGCGAGCTGACGGAGAGCTAGTTTGACGAGATGAGGGTAAAAGGTCGGCGTCTTGTTCTACGGCAGCAGCGATAACAAGATTTGTTAACAATCCGTGTATACCAGCAGCTGGTAATTGGCTGTCGACGCGACACGTGACACAGGTTACTTTATCGGGGTGGGTTTGTTCTCTCTCAAGGCACCCACGACAGAATGTGTGGAAGCAATTCAGTACTTTAGGGTCGACGAATGTTTCTCGGCAAATAGCACAGGTGGTGTCGAGGCCGTCGAATTCACGAAGGTCACATACGGCGGAGTCACTCGCAGGTGGCGAGGATCCGCTCAAAGTCAAGGGCGATAAGGAGCCACGCTCCAGCGAACCTATAGAGTTGGCACCGGGCAGCGACTCAAGGGACGGGGTGCGTGAGGCCATCTTCAGGAAACCGGCATCCCTGGAAAAAACAGAAATACTAGGTTGAACATATATTCTCTTTTAATTTTTTTACAAAAAGAATATCAACAAATATGTGGCCATAAAGAGAAAAAGCTAAAATGATTCTCATATTAAACTTAAATCAACGCGCAAATTTATAATAAGTGTCAACTAAATGTACTATACGATCTTAATATTCTGGAATGTTTTT
>DVQK01000273.1:0-12717 GCA_018231685.1 Heliconius clysonymus
CAACCAGTCGGTTTTACAGTCACACTTCGTGCCACTGCGCCACGACTGGCCTCAACTAAAAAATAATTAAAGTATAGTGCTTATTAAAAAAATATTATTAATTTAATAAATATTTTAATATTTTATATATCATTATTGTTAATTAAATCAAATCATATTAAAGTACAAACATATTAAATAGCGAGTGATATGAAGCGAGGTATTACATCTGTTATACTATACCTTTATTAAAAAGTGAGGGAAAGTCTGGGGAACGAAGTGCCTTAGCACTAGAGTTCCACCCTGTTACCATACCGCGTGTAGCTGGTTTTCTATTAAATTAATATTTTCTACTTCTTTCTTACTTACTTTTACAATGTAATAACTGCTTGGCTCAAAACTAAAAAAAAAGGCTCCCAAGTATTCACTTAAATAAGGATTTAAGGTATTGAATATTATTTATTTATTATATAATTAGTCAATCTAGACTAATTAAAACAAAATTATAAAAAAATATAAAAGGTGAAAAAGAGTATAAAAACAATGGAATTGTGTATATCCGGCCCTTATTAGAAGGAAACTCGTGTGAAGTATTGTTACCGTTGTTAAACGTAGAATCTCCTTTCTAATAACTTGGCGCTAATCGCTAGTCGGGATTATTTTTTAGGATTTAATCACCAATGTATAGTTTTCAGATTTTTTTGCTATATAAACGTCCATATCTTTTCTATAAGTAATATAGTTTTTTTTTTGGAATATATAGGGCCCTAGATATATATGTATATGGTTTGAATTTCAACTCGATATCTCCAAGCGTTCTTGTGATAAAGGACCTTGACAGACATACAGCCAGACACACAGACGGACAACAAAGTGATCTTAAATGCTAACTTTAAGGACTGCACATATTTTCCATGAATGACAGTTGTACTGATTTTTTTAATTTCTAGAGCAGACTTTTTTATATTAATATGTGTCTCTTTTATGTGGATGCCATGGGCAAAGGGACATATATTATAAGGTACAGGTGGAATATCATTGCCATTATGCAGTAAAACAGCTTTCAAACTTTATTTGGATCTGTAAATAGTCTCCATTGATCTGAAGAACAGTCATAAACTAATTTATTCATAACCCCTTGTATAATATTATATATCAATATCTTTTCTCACTTTCTTTTTTAAAAAAATCTATACATTCAGCGTCACGTTTTCGATAGACTGAAACTGTTGTACTAGGATGAAGTAAATTCCACTGCTGAAATTTGGAACTTAGACGTTCGGCTTGGGTTTTGGACAGATCTCTGACTAAATGATTTAGTTCATCTTGTATCAAATGTGGTTCGGTTTCACTTTCAACAATTGGCCGTTTATAATTGGAGAAGCTGTATTGAAGATATAGATTCTAGGGTACTCACGTAGCTCTCGTAACGGCGTAGGCCGTACTCCATTTGAACTTGAAGTAAACTATCCACAAATGAAACAAAAGAGGTCTGGTGAATTTGAGCATTTTCAATGCATGTGCCGACTCAGCGGATTAGGACGACGTAACTTATTGTATCGTGTTTATTTATTTCAAACAATAAAACAACAAATTAACAAAAATGATCTTATCATCCAAAAGTCTCAGAAAATAATGACCTACATACAGTGTGTGACGCGTAACGCGTACTTGTGTTCTTTATCTTTAGACTACTCACTTATATTTATATGTTTGTGCGATATTTGACTTCCTGGCGCTATCTATGTGCAAGTCGTTGCATTTATCATTTTTCGTCTATTTATAACGTTTACTCATTTAGCTTGCAATGCGCTCAATGATTGAATACCTTGTTACCCAACTAAGCTGAAGACACATTTACACTTTTGCGTGGGATTTGAACCCGCAATCTTACACATTGTTTGAGTGCCACTTGCTATATAGATAATAATAACCACATGTAGTGAATTACCTCTTCCTCAATAAATTTTAAAGTGCACTTATTATAGTGTGTCTATGTCAATTTACAAAAAAATTGAATCCTGCATTTACAGAGCGAACCTCCAATTCCGTCATAATTTGAAATAATGACTGAACTCTTGAACCAGTGCGGAAAAATGAAAATAATTCATTGCCTAATCCACTGTCGTTGTTTACAACTATACTTAATTGTTATTTTAAAACAATAAATAGAAATTTTGGAGCTAATGTATTTTACATAAAGTTGAGTTTTGATTCGTTCAAATTCGACGTAAGATGTCATATTTTTAATTTCTTTTCTAAAATATATTTTTTTCCCAGTTTGCACCTTGGCCTGGAGTGGATCGCGAGCCGTATAAAGAAGAAATGACGCGACGATGACGACGACGTCGACCTAATATTCTAATAGTTACTTTTACCACAAAGTATATTTTAATAAACGAACTAAATCTTACCTTGTACTACTGACTATGTGACTATTGTCAATGTAAACTAAAAACCATTACAAATGGGATTCTGTATAATAAATAAATACACTTATTATAGATCATTTTATTTCAACTACTTACATCGTCGAACATAATATTTGTATGGCCGCGCCACGGCGTTGAGTTACAGTATAATTACAATAATAGCAACAAAAACTATCACAAACACTTCTAAATTAAATCAATTGACTCAAAATAAGTTGTATACAGTGTAAAGATCTCATACTTAATGTATAAACTAAAGCTAACTCTAAATAAACTAAATGACTACACATAATATGTACACCTGTTTATATACAAATAAATTATACAATATTTAGCGGAGTTGGCGGCGCGGCTCCGGATACTGTCTAATTAGACATTTAGACATTGAGATGTGAAACAATAGAATATCTTAGAAACTAATACAGTAGTTTTATTATGAGTTACAAAGAACATTGATTTATATGAGAGTGAGGTGGCCGGCGCCCGTACCTCACGCCGCGTCCCGCGTGTAGGGCTAGCGGGGAGGCAGAGGGAACTTAACGTTAACACATTCCATTCCCCGCAAAGTCTTATTTGAGAAATATTGCGTATTCTAGTGGTGGGACTTAACGCGCTCAATCTTGTCACTGGAGCGAATGACAATGAATTGGTTCCTCCGAGTGAGGAGTCGAACCTATAACCGCCGCGTTTGAAATCAGACGCTGCGCTGCTACTGGGGTATATACCGAGGCCGGCCTCCTCTCTCTAATGTCTAACTACGTTTACATACTAAACAGACAGCAATATTCCATTGATTTAATATATAATTACATATAAGGTGCATTCGTTTGATAATTGGGTATTTCTAATAATTACCTTAAAGTACCAAATGCAGCAGTACTTCTTAGCTTTGGCAACATTCACCTAGTAAACGCAGTAAGGTCGACGGGTCGTGGCCGCCCCGATGTTAGCGGTAGACGATTTTGAGATTTTTCTCACTTAATTGTTTTCTTCCCGAGGGTACAATGCGCTTTAGAAAGCCTAACTTCAGGGCGATCGCGACTCGTTGACCGTACTGTACGTTAGCGTATCGTAGAGTATTCTGATCACCCTAATGCACCTTACGTAATTACGTAAACACGTAACACTGGACTAAGTCTCCTCACAGCGGTCGGCGGTCGTGGGACCACTTTAGTCAGCACACGATTCGTGACGATTGATTGCAATAATCGCAAATTTACATTATAAATACATACATACCTTAAAAAATTCCAAACATTTCATTCAATTGGCATTCACCTAAGCTCTATCTCACTATCCATTACCCTTGGACTCGTTCCTTAAATTTCATATAAAAAAAATTTACCCCTAATTATGTATATAGCAAACACAACCTAAAATTAAATTATAAATTGTACTTGAAATTAATTAAAGTAAACATTTTAAATCACAACAAGCTTTGTAAAATGCGTGTATATAATATAAAATACGTTCGCGTCAACTGTCGTCGAGTGGCGGGAAACTTGAAGTTGTCATTGCGACGTCATCTGTCACTGGAATTGATTAACGGCGTTCCATCTATTATAGATTGACAATAAAATATGTAATTATCGTATTTTTCATCTATGTTGTTGTTTACAGATACTATTTGTATTAGTAATTGGTGTAAATATTTTATTTTTATAAAAAAGAAAAAAAGAAAAATTATAGAACCATTAAAAACTTTAATTGTTCTATAATTTTAATATGAAAGTGGAATTTTTCTATATAATAATAAACTGCTTATCATGAATTTTTCGTGCGAATAGACACAAAAAATGTTGGTAAAATATCATTTAACTCAATTACTATAGAACTAGTGCGGGAAATGAGCCTATATTCCTTACTTTGCCTAACCACACCATAAGAGCACCAAAGTTTAAAATATTTTTTTTTTAAAATGGTAATTGAACCCACAATCTATTTCTGATTGTTTCTTTAAACATTATCAACCTTTGTTAAGAAATTATATTACATTATTATTTAATGAGTTTTGTGTCTAGACTAGTTTAATCATCTATACTTTGGTTAATTTAGATCTCTTTTAAATATCTACTCCTCCCACCTTGCAACACTGCCTCGGTGACAGTTAACCTGCATACGTTTGACATTATTTGGTATATTCTCGCCTTCTAGAAACTCGCATCCATTGCGTATTACCTATGCGTTAAAAATAATCGAAATATATACAAAACGTAATGTAATACGAAACGTCGTCACGAGACTTATAACATACGTATTTGACTAAGTGAGCAGCGCGGCGTCGCTCGCGCGTCATTACCGAAGTGGCCACTAAACGTACTCTAACATTAATCAGTATATTATTTTCATCAAGATCTACTGTACAGGATAGAGAAATTAATTGGGGACTAAGGATATTGCACAACGTCGATATACAACGAGGATAAGGCGGGGGTTTGAGGGGTAGTGGCCGGTAAAGAGGCGGTACAAAGTTGTAAATAAATATGAAACATTCGCAAAACGTCTCAATTTGGTCCTGAGGTAGAGTCGAGTCCGGAACTAATAAACTACTATAAATCATTGGTATCGTTCGGGAGGCGGAGACCAGAGAAGCGCGAGAAGAGACTAAGTCTTAAAACTTGATCCTATAGGTTTTGATCTCAAGTGGCGCGAGTTCGATTTCGTAGAATCCGGCAAGTTCGCGGAGTGTGGAAAGGCCGGTGAGGGTGACGGCGGTAAGATTACGCACTCGCAGTCCTGTAAACGCTGTATGGCGCGAGAAGCGTGCAACTTGTCGCGCGTCTCCGAGCCGACAGTTGTGCGCGATGCGCTGTAGCACCATGAGGGCGGTAGGACTAGGGAGCTGCTCGATCGCGGCGTCTCCTATTGTGCGAAGTGTCAACAAATGCACGTCAGGGGGGAAGGCGGTGGCGAGTGCATGGTGCTGTGACACCTCCACGTCACCGGCTTCGCTACCATCTACTATGAACACTCCCGGAGGATAGTTGAGAGCGCGAGAGCGACGAGCGGCGGCGCGTGATGGTAATTCGTAATACGCGGAACTATGTTCACCCACAACGCCGGAAACGCGTGCTGCACGCTTTTGCCGATCAGATCCAGTCGGCTCCAATAGTAGCCAGTGCTCGAATAATGTCGGTTTGTTGTCAACTACGCCCTCGCCGATACCGCGGTGGTCGTCGTAGAGTGTGCGACGGTCTAACATGAGCTCGAGGCGACCGGGTTCGTAGGCAGAGGCACCCTGAGCGTGGTTGGTAACAAGTGTGAGACGAGCTTCCTCGTCCTGTAACCACGCCATCGTCGTGATAGGGTAGTAGTTGCCTTCAATGCCGAGCTTGCTCACCTTAACCCTCTTCTGGTATTGAAAACCATTCTGATCGGTATAAAACTCGGGGATGTCGCCATTTTGTATGTTAGTCTGTACCCGCATAAATAACTCAGTCTCGCGGTTCTTGGGAGGGCTTTCAAAGTCGACAAAGTTTTCTATACGTATAGCGTTTAGCAGGTCGCGGTCGTCAACGTTGTGGAGACGCAACGTGTGTACTAGGAAGGGTAGGTAGAGTGTGTTGACGTCGGTAGCGATAGGGCCGGACACTATGATAATGTTTTCATCCTGCATACTTCCGGCACTAGCATAGGGACGCAGGACATCTTTCTCGGGTGCGTCATAGTCGGGCATGAACAAGTACGCTCCTGAGTGACGTTGCGCGCTCTGATAAGCACCGAACTGAATCTCAACGACGTGTCGGCGACGCGTGTCCTTTCGGTTAATCTGCCGCAATAATCCATTATTCCTATCTATAAGCAGCTTCATTGCCGAATTCTCAAGCTGTATGTCTCCCGGCATCATTTTCTTCACAGGGAAGATACGTTCGTTTCCTTCTATTTTATCGCTGCAGTTGTTGCAGAAGATTTCACAGTGATGTGAAGCGTTGACATGGTCTTCCAAGTTGAAGGTGACAGCACTGAGTGGAGGGAGGGTGGCCACGAATGTCAAATCGAAAATCGACTCGCTAATAATAAACTTCTTGCCGCTGCTGACTATATTGGGTGCGATTTGGTACGGGACATATTCCTTCAGGCGCGTGTCGAAGACTCGTACGTTAGTAGTGTTGGATTTGACAGTGACGATCTCAGTGCGGGTGTGAGTGAGGGAGTTGAAGAGCACCACCTTCTTCTTATCAGTGAGAGAGACCTGAAGCTGCTTGGGTTGTTTGCCATACGTCTCCCATTCAGTTTGGCTCTGCAAGACACTCTGAGAATGCAACGCCGGGTCGGACACCATCAGTATATTAAGAGCCATCTCTTGCAATCTAATGCAGTGGTAGATACTGGTAAAAAGTTTAGTGCCGTAGTCGTACATCACACTGGATTTCGAGGTACCGGTGATCGCATCGTGGTGCTGGAACAAACCAAGATTTCTTCGAGCCGTGATCAATTGCTCGTAAAACTTCTCCAAACGTTTTTCAGAGGCGGCAAGTTTCTTATCTTTCGTCTGTTTGATGTAATTCGAGACTAGAGTAAACAATATTTCAGCGGAGCGTAGTTGATGCTCAAATTGACGAGCTAAAATTTTTAGGTAGGGTCGGGTGGTGTAGTAACCGGACCAGTAGGCGGGTTTACCCTCGCTAAAGATGTCCGAGTAGACAAAGAAATCACCTTTCAGAGAGGGAATATTAGTGTGACGTTGTTTGATCGCGTTGAAGTAGTCTAAAGGTGTGCCGAAGGAGACGTCAGCATTGAAAACATGTTTATGCTTGTTAATGTAGGTGAACATTTTCATATAATTCTTGTATTGCGCGTCGAACTCTAGGCCGTATTCGTACCGAAAGTCGTCCCCGAGTGGTACTAGGATGACGTTATGAGGAGTAAGGGAGCCGATACGGTCGTACTCCTCGATGAGGGTCTTGGACTTGCTGTGGACGTTCTGGTCGGTTATTTCCTCATACTTCGCCGTATATTCCGAATACTCGCCCGGTATTTTCCTAAAGTCGAAGCCGAGACATACAGCAGGATGCGGCCCACAAGTGCTTTTGATTGAATATATATCGAAGGGCTGGTTGTGGACGATCAGAGAAGGTTTCTTCTCTGACCAGCTCGCGATCCAGTAGAACTCCTCAATCTGACGCTGAGCGAGCCATTGTTTCCACGCATAGTGAATACGTTGTATGATAGTGCCTTCGAGCCCACTCTGATCCAACAAATAGGGCACAGTCGGTCCGTGGCCGAAGGGATCTATAGACCATCCAGTCTTTGGAGATATGCCAAGATTAGTTTTGACCCACTGGTGACCTGAAATTTTTAAATTGTTTTAAACTTATTCGTAACTTTAAATAACTTAACAGTATATAACGGCATCAAAAGATGGCGGTACTGCACTCAGTTCTGGTAACTTTAACAGAGATGTCGCCATGAGGACACGTGTGAAACTATTATTGTGCATAATATTAAGTAATGTCCCAAAAGATTAGATTACTGTTTTTTTTATATTTACCTTCAATGAACTGATCTACGAGAGCATAGATGTGAGTGCAGGCTTCGTCCGGCATCACCCAGCCTCCAGTTGTTATTTCAAGACGTCCTTCCTTGATCAATTTCTTTAATGCCTTGAAACATAAAGACGACGTATTGTATATATTACAACATTTTGTATAATAAATATAGCATTTTTCCATAAGCATCCCTCTGTCGGTAAGCAGAAGAAGTCAAATGGCTACAGTGAAATTAATAAAAGTAATGGTCTGGATTCTAGGTCACGTCATGGGGAGAATCGATAATGCGGGTTAAATTGTTTATAACAAAGAGAGAACATCACACATTTGTCTTTTAATTTATTTTGCTTAAAATTATTTAGATTACAATTAGTAAGACTATCTCTACGCTAAATTTTGCAAGCTCGAGATGGCGTTAGTAGTGCATTCGGCATTGTGCGACATAAAAAAAAATATCTGAAGCAAAATACATTTTATATGCACATTCAATATTTAAACTTAACGTTCAAACACGAACACAGTTCCTTTTGTTAAGTTTTGTAATAAATTTCTACTAGAAATATTTTTTAAAAGTTTCTCCCTTGTAATGCAAGTCCACTGGAAGTGCAAGTTGCACTTCAACTATCACTAGATGGCGATCGCATACTTTAGTGACCACATGCTCACTTGTCAAAAGTTTTACGTAACTTATGTGCAACTATCGAACAAAGTTAACTTTGTTTGACGTGATTGTAAAAAGTTTAAAAAAACTTTTTAATTTGCTATTAGTTGTTAATATACATTGAAATATATTAGAAAGTCGATAAATTAACGAATTCAAGATATTTTTTGGTAAAACCTTGGAGCATTACCTTACCTTTTGTTTAACTGGATGCGAGCGTTCCCACCAAGCGTTAAGAAAAGATATTTCGGTCCAAATGAAGGTCATATTGTTGTATTCATGTAGCTTTTGAACAATGTTGTTAATAATATTCTTAGTCTTCGTCTCGAAGTAACTCTCAAATGTCATCAGCCACCCTGGGTCGTTGTGAGAATGTGGCACGACGATTACCTACAAAGGTTTTTGTTAGCTTCACGCTGTAGCCCCTACACAGCAGGGATGGTTCCCTCTGGAACCCATTGTTAAGACATTCCGTTTCCCATTTTCCACCGAATTCTGGAGGCATTGTGAGTTCAGGAGCGTTTTGCATCGATACCAGAGCGGAGAAATTATAATTAATGCTCGAGTGGGAATCGAACCCACAACCTGTTGCGCTTACTGTCAGACGCTCGTGCCCCTGCGCCACTACTGCCCTACTAAGCTAATTCGATAAAGTGGGGAAATAAATATTAAAATATATTACACCCGTCCGTTACTAAGTGACTGACAGACAATGCACTTTTCTCACTGAGCTATGCAACGTAGAACGCTAGCATTTAGCACGTAGGAAGGTTAGGGAGCGCAGAGGAGTATTACGAAGAGATTTCCGGAATTTCCTAGGATAACGGGAAAGTTTGATAGTCCATGCAAACAAAGTTACGGACTACGAATCATCTTAAATAGTTTACATTACACAAATTTAAAAACACATTAATTTATATTCTAAGAGATATAGATTCTAAATTAACTAAGATTCTAAATTAACTAAGATATAGATTAACTAAATTCATCTTGGGACAGTGTTTCTAGTAAAAAACATTGACGCTTTATAATTTGCTATAATATATAGGTAGTCCTTAAACTAATTTAAACAGTTATACCTTTAGACGTGGTCGACGGCTATCATTTTTCATCTTCTCGTAGCGTTCTTCAAAGGACTTGTCCCAAAACTCTTTAGTCCTCAACCAGCTCGGCTGTAATTAAGATAATAGTTTCGGTTTTTATCGCTAAAAGAGAATGCTTTCGCTTACAGGCGTGACTTCAGACATCCTCGTGACGAATATATGACAATGTGAAATATTAAAATATTCAGTTGTACAAGAAGTTTACAATGCAGCTTAGGAAGGTCTGTTCTAAGTCCGAAACAAAAAGAAAGATATTGTTTATTTATATCGTAGTTGCGCCCGACAACGTTCGGACAAAAATAAGATTTTTTAAATATTAATAAAAAAATATTGAAAATAAAATTTTATTAGTCAGATTAATAACTTTTGGTCAAATTATATTTAAATGTTATCATAGCTGATATTTTAAGTTTAAAGTAAAATGTGTAAAGTAAATGTGTAGAGTTGTGTTCTGCCACTTGACACGCAATGCCTCCAAATTTCGGCGGAAAGTGGGGAAAAGTGTGGAACAAACTGTCTTAACACTAGATTCCCTCTGCATACCCTGCTGTGTGCGGGATATAAAGCTTATTTTTTTTAAATTTAAATAATTACTTTTGAAATTTTAAATTTCGTAGTCACTTCTAGCAAAAATATTTGGCATTATTAATTAATTAACACTATGTGTACTAATCTATACTAATCTAAACTCTATACTTAATATGATAAAGCTGATGAGTTTATTTAGTTGAGCGCGCAAAACCCAGAAGTTACTGGATGGAATTTAAGAAATCTTTTTGTTTCATATTCCACTTATAGGGTAAGGCATATTATATCACGTTAAACGTATCGATGTAAATCAGTTAAAGCTGGGCGGTGTCACGGACTTAGAATGTGTCATTTGTCATAAGCAGGAAGAAGAAGCCTCAATTATTAACAAAGGTTCTTTCTGTTCGTGCGTAGACCGTTACGGAGAGTCTGCGCGCGGGCAATAAAGATACCGTTTTTACAGATATACCGTTCTTACAGATCTCTTTATAATATAGTTTCATCTTTCTGATTAAACAATCAAGAGTACTTCACAGATACATATGTCTAACGCACGCAAGAACGGAATTTGACATCGACATTAAATTGAATTCTGGAAACTGTAAGGACCCTTTTTGATTCCGTAAAATGAGTTCCTTCGGGGCAGAGCTCGAAAGTTTATTCAAAAAGTTACTCTAGTAAGTGTGGACTAATGCATAAATTAAGGAAGTTTTGATTTGCTGGTTTTTTCAGCTTCATGATGTATCACGCATATAACAGGGTAGGCAGAGAGAACCGATTGTTAAGACACTTTTCCCCACACAACTGTCACATTTGCAATCAGACACCGTGTGGCTGAGTCGTGATAGCCTCATAAATTTCTCTTTTATTTGTAAATTTTTAAATGGTACACGATACATCTAAAGACATGTGTACGAAGCGAACTGATATGCGATATTTTTTTAATATGCGGTTGTTTTTTGTCTTAGAATTCCGATCGAATTCTAAAAAGAGAAAAAACGAAAATTAAGATTTCTCCAAAGTACTCCTATATCCTATATTGTATTTTCAAAATTTATAATACCAATCATCAGATAGATAGTATATTAGTGAAAGTAGTGGAAATAAAAGTGTTATTACACTTTTATTTCCACTACAATTAGTTTTATACACTTAAAATTTAAGTTTTAATAACAATTTGAAATATGAGCGATGCCCTATATCTATATCTTCTAATATTTCGAATATTCTTAGATAGATTCTAAGAAACTTTCTTAGAAAACGATTTAGTAAAAAAATTTTTTTAATTTTGCTAATTTGTAATTGGCTTTTTACAGTTATTGTTAAAACTTTAAGAAGTTTGAATAAAACTAGATGAAAATATTATTAATATAGAATATTTATCTTTTCAATATAATAATAGGCTTCTATGTGTTCAGCGGCAAGCAGGAACAAAAATAATTCATATTCCCTTTTGGCGATCGAACCCACACCCAAACGTTTGTGAACAGTCTAACACTGTACCACTGTGCAATGGTGAGAGTATTATTGTCAAGTATTGTTAGTTTTTATACACAACTCAATCTACATAGTGGATTGTATTATTCTTTGTATGAAAAATGAAATAGTCAATTAAAAACAGGCAAGCTAAATATGATTCTATAATAGAATTTTGAACAAACTGATATTGTACCTATGCTTGCTTATTTTGACGAAAATAAGCAAGCATAGGTACAATAGTATACAGTGGAAAGCCTGTGTGGAAAAAAGTGTTCATTGTAGTGAGGATCGGCATCTGTATATGGAAGATATATAAGAACACTATTAAAAAATTTTTAGGAAATATGTTCAGTAAAGATGGAAAATACATGATAGATGCGGAAGGGCGGAATGTCGGTATTGCTGCCGGTGACAGAGTTTACGGCGCCTTAGCTGCATTGATGAGACGGCGAAACGTCAGCACAGCGGCATGTTTGACATCGACGCTGTTATACGAAACAGTAAGCGGTAAGAGTAGTAGGGGGAGATGTAAGAAGTTACGTAAAAAATATGAGGAACCCTCGGAGGGACCTATGAAGAGGTCGATGACAGTGGACGAGGCGAAAGAGGTAAGGTGCAGAGACGGTAGCGTTTGGCGCTCCATTCTCTCTGACTACCCCGCTGGGGATACAGCATGCAGCTATGTTCATTTTTTTTTATTGACCCCATTTAACAATGTAATAGAACCTAAAACAATATTTTTTTAAATTTTGTCTGCTTGTCCGTTTGTCTATTTGTAGGTTTGTCTGTGCATGTATACGCTTATCTAAAAAACGGCTTAACCACTTTAAATACAGATCAAAATAAATTTTGTTCAACAAATTACCACAAAATGATTGATTTCTTGAATTGGTTGAAACTTTAGTGTCCAATATATGGATACTGTCTTTAAAATGAGAATGTTCTTAGAACATGAAAGAAATTCAGATTAGTAAACAAATAATTGTGGAGTTGAGGCCAGTCGCAGCGCAGTGGCCCAGGGTGTGACTGTAATCGACTGGTTGTGG
>DVQK01000274.1:0-12715 GCA_018231685.1 Heliconius clysonymus
AATTTAAGTAAATATTTCATCTCTTCGAGTGGGGATCGAACCCACAACCAGTCGAATTTACAGTCACGCCCTGTGCCACTGCGCCACGACTGGCCTCATATAATAATACGTGACGCAAAAACTTTGTACCTACCCCTTTTTACAAGCTTTTATTTAGTTTAACCTGTCAAGATGTTTGTCTGTCTGTCTGTAATCAAATCTTGCAAGCTAAATTTTATCCACTTTCCAGTATCGGTTTGAGCTGAAACTTAAAATATAACTTTAGTTCCGATGACAATGCAATTATATATAATCAGTATTATTATTATAAATTGAGGCCAGTCGTGACGCAAAGTGCGACTGTAAAATCGCAACAGCAAAGGTTCCGCAACTCAACACACAATGCCTCCAGAACTTGGCGGAAAGTGGAGAACGGAGTGTCTTAACACTAGGTTCCCTCTGCCTACCCTTGGTGTGCGGGATACAGCGTGAAGCTGACAAAAACAATATTCTTAATCGACTCTCAAGATGGCCACCAATACAAAATGGTTATTAGTTACATATTTTCGTTTAAGAAATGGGCGGGTTGTAGCCCGTTGTGTAAAGTATGTTGCTTGTAATAAGACATTTTCATTTAAGTTGACGTGTTGGTGTATGTAAGATTTTGCAAGCTCAATTTAACTTTCCAATGTCCGATTGAGCTGAAATATGAATTACGACTTCAGTTTTAAAGACAATGAAGTAATTTAAAACCCATATTGCTGTTAATCCCAAATCGCCGCCTCAACAAAATGGTAGATTACGATTTTTTGCAGAACTCACCTGATATGGGCACCAAATGAAAGAGCTTGATTTGTAAAATACGATACACCAAGAATAAAATTTCTAGAGACTGGAGATGGCGCCAAAATGGAAAATTGTAAAGACGGAGGAGTATACAATTTGACTTAGCATAGTTTATATGGAGAAGAAATGCTGAAGGCCAATAATTTTTTAAATAAAGCTTATTCGATATTTTAAATTAGAGATTATCTAGTCTTAAACTGAACTTATAAACACATACAAATGTGTATAATTTCAATAACGCGCAGCTTATAATTTATCACTCAGAAAACGTCCCATCAAAAAATTACATCAGCAAAAAACTATATGACAAATCTACACTACAAAAACAAAAAAAAAAAAACAAAAAAAATTAAAAATTAAAAATTGTAACTCATCGCTGTCTATTTATAGAAGATAAAAAACTATTATTGGAGGCATTTATAAATATAACAACGATTATAAAAAAATATATATATATCTGTTCGTATGTTCTAGCTAATTTTGGAAAATACGTAATCGGTTTAAATGCAGTTTTCACTATTGTATTTTGGCAAACTTTCCAAATATTTAAAATTGTATTTCCATTGGTGGATTAATAAAAATGTTATGTAAATATAAAGAATTGTGGCAATATTGCTACAATATAAGTGGCTTATTTGATTGGCTGACACTGTAGCTATTAGATGATAGAATAAATAATTTTGGTGTACAAAAGGGCGAAGCCGCAAACGGCTGCTATAAATGAATAAAACAATTTTAAATTGCCTTCGAAAACGAAACGAGTTTACCTCAAATCAACATTAGATGATTTTGATCTGTTCCTACAATAACTGGTGTGTTATTTTATCCAGAATTCAATCGAATGGTGACAATAAAAACATAATAGGTATCTTGATTAATTTTGTTTAGGTATGGGTTTAAAATATTTTACCCTATATGCTGTTCTCGTAAAAGGAGCGCTGACACTTCCACCCTGTATAATATTAGAAAATTCAGAAATATTTAAGTTTAATATATTCATGCAAATAATATCCTAATAATATTTCACTTAACACTTTCTTAATATGAGATTTCATATTAAGAATATATACATTCGAGTATATTTTAAAAGCAAAATAAAAGATTCATTTTTAAATTCTTGTTTTTACTGGCAATTATGTTAATCATAAGGAGTGTTATACATAACCATTCTTCAGTCATATGTTGTATTTATTCACTCATAAAATTTACTTTTGGTCTTACACTTAACAACGTTTTTCGAGTTTAAAATATTTAGAATTTTTTGTTATTTTAAAATATTTAGAATTTTTTTTATGGAAAATACAAGGCAAACGAACGTTCGGGTCACCTAATGGTAAGTGATTACCGCCGCCCACGACCGCGTGCAACACCAGAAGAGCTACAGGTGCGTTGCCGGCCTTTAAGATGGGTTGGGCGCCGGAGCCGGGCATTACCTGATGCGAAACACAGTGGCATAAACCCACTACTTAACGCCGGACCCGACCGGATCTAACGATCCGGTCGAGTCTGCCCATGCGTTTTGCCATTGCTCACGACGTGACTCTACCACATGTACTTTAGTCGCCTCTTACAACACCAACAATATCAGGATGATCC
The DNA here is from genome assembly GCA_018231685.1 of Heliconius clysonymus. NCBI lineage: Eukaryota > Metazoa > Arthropoda > Insecta > Lepidoptera > Nymphalidae > Heliconius > Heliconius clysonymus. The sequence continues at coordinate 2,422 of DVQK01000274.1, forward strand.
TATTCTAGGCCGGGATCACACGGCACAAAAGCTGGAAGTTTTCCCATAAAAGCCCTGAAAATTATTTCTGCTCTGGCATGTTTTTAAAATAGCGTTCTGGCGTACCTAAAACTTAAATAGAATAATTGTTAAAAAATATTGACATATATTATTTATATGAAAAAGTACTGTTTTAATACTTTACATGTAGCTCAGTAGTAATGTAGGAAAACATTTTTCATACTTGAAGTCGCATTTAAGTATCAGCAGAGAGAATACATAAAATGTAAAAAAAATATAAATTTTAATTCATACGAAAAAATACTATAACAAATATTTAATATCATGTTCATAACTCTTTGGGTTTTTAAAAGCACATGGAACGACCTTTCATGTAAAACCTGTTATAAGACTAAAACTCGCGATAAGGGCAAGCATAAAGTAATTGAATATACTGAATGTAAATTTATAATAAATGAATGTAAAAAATATCTATTAAAATTGTTCATATAATAAAAGTATTTCATTCAAACCAAGTAGCTCTTTAGATCAACGCGTTCTACCAAATAAACTCTAAAACTTTATGATATTAATATAAATGTACATGTATTTATCATAAATTATGTATATGCTATTATTATTATTTTAGATTCACGCTGTAACCCCTAAAGAGCAGAGTAGGCATAGGGAACCTAGTTTTATGACACTCCGTTTGTCACCTTCCGCCGAATTTTCGAGGCGTTATATGATGAGTGGCGGAACTCATCGCCACCCTTTTTGCCTTGGTACCAGAACGAAGAAATGAAAATATTAATATATAATCTTTAATTTCCCCGATGAGGATCGAAATCACAACCATCGCGTTACAGTAATTTTTGTACCCCTGCGCCACGAAGGCTTTAATTTAGTTATTGTTATTTATATTTTTATAATTTATAACACATACATAGGTACAAAATGTACCAACGAAAAGTATAAACAGAATGAATGGGCCACGCATGCGTATTACACCAATAAGTTTATCACCCTGGCACCGGCAGTACGTTCTAGGCTCTCGATACCCGCGCTCTGAAACAATTTTTTAATGTACTTTAGAGCTTTTGGCGAAGTTTATATATCACGTGCTTGTGTAAAAAGCTTTATTTTCTCATATAAAATTAATGTTTTTTTTGTATACTAAGTGTTAATCCTGGAATAAAATAATACATTTAAATTTTAATGAAAAACAATTAAATAACTTTACAATTTCTTGTGTAGGATTTAAAAAGAACTTTTGTGTGAGTTGTGTATATAAAAAATGTGTTATAATCTAGAACTAATGGATAGATAAGTTAAAATTGATGTGTTAAAAATTATGTGTTTTTATGTGAAAGTTGTATTGTGTGTAATGTGTAGTTTTTGAGTGGCAAACTATTAACGTAGGTAAGTTTATAAGATTTCTGATTAAGGCTGAACTTTATATAATAAAAAAATATAATGACAATAACAACAAAGTATTTGATTTTTTATAAAATAAAAAAAATAGAAGACCGGTTAAGTGCGAGTGGGACTCGGGGCTAGGCTTCCGTACTAATTTCAGAATACAATCTTGAAATTATAAGGTTGGTCAACGGGAAGTACAACTTATAAAATTTTACAAACTTAAGTTTGCGGGCCTATGCACTCATTTGGTATGAAATGTACTTCTTTTGTGAAGTCTTCACTAATACTTAACTCATTGAGTTTCTTTTTGTTAACCAATATCTCACTTTACTTCCATCCACTGATGAGTGAAAAAAAATAAAGGTTCCTTTTCGCAACACAATAAATTTTATTTATTTCCCAATCTTCAAAATATTTTTTAATTCCTCCAAAAAACTTTTTTTGAGGCTAATCGTGGCGCAGAGGCACAAAGTGTGACTGTAAACTAAAACTGGAAATGAAATATTGCATATTTGCATACCCTCGCTCTTTTTTTTTTATGGAAAAGACAAGGCAAACGAGCGTTCGGGTCACCTGATGGTAAGTGATCACCGCCGCCCACGACTCCGTGCAACACCAGAGGAACTACAGGTGCGTTGCCTGCCTTTAAGGTGGTTTGGGCGCCGAAGCCCGTCATTACCTGATGCGAAACGCAGTGGCGTAAAGCCACTAATAAACGCCGGTTTTAAATGCGGGGGTGGTAATGATCCGGTCGAGTCGCTCTGGTGTCAACGCGGAGCGCGGCGTTGAGTTCCGCCATGCAACACGCAATGCTTCCAGCATTCTTCGGAAAATGGGGAACGGAGTGTCTTCACACTCTGGCTACTTCTTCTTTACTATAATTCCAGTATGTTTTTAATGTAAATATAGAATCTACCCACGACTATATAATATCTTACGCCTTAATATCTTCGATTGTTGTTCATGTTCTTCGTTTGTTTGATAAATCAAAAATTTTGGTTTCTAAAATGCCAATAAAATTCAAATATAAAATTAAAAACATACGCTTTCCATTGCCGTGTCTGAAATCGAGGTATGGTTCTTTCCATATAATTTAAACGGTCATAAATATTTTCTTACATAAAAGATAAAAATCTTGGACGTTTTTATAAGGAAAATTAGAAACTTGAACTTTGAAATTACCTTACTACTATAATCACAGAGTATTAGCGTTAGCTTTGTCCTTTAAAGGTTAAAAGATTATTATTGATAGTTATGAAATTAAATAAAATATGAAATTAACGTTTGTTTTATTTTTTTAGCTACACGCTGTATTTTGCTCACAGCAGGGTAGACAGAGAGAATGTAGGAACCTATAGTCTATTCACGAATGCATGATATCTCATGGTCAAGGTCAAAGGTAAATAAATAAAGAAAGATTATTTTTTAGATCGCAACATGTTCACGATTGATGGAGCTAATATATAGATGTCTATTGATCTTATTAGTTGATAAGAATTATGTTCTGTCTTGTTTTGTTAAGTGTAAAGTTGTTGTTTTCTGATTATTTTGTTGGACCTGGACTAAATAAAATAGAAATAAAAAAAAATATGTTTTTATTTTTTTTTTATTCGTGTTTAAAGTTAAGAAGAAGAGTTACACATTTGTATCCCAATCCTGAAAGCATTGAGTGGCGTAACTCAACGCCGCGCTTTAGTTCGTTACCAGAGCGAGGGAAATAATTTAAATTATAACATATTTAAAAACTAATCCATGAGTTTATTAATTAGGTCATACTATACAACGTGATATATTATACCAAATATAACATCGTATTGTATGTTCTTTTGTTATGGCAAGTGTATTTAGAAACCAATAAAAAAAATCGATCGTAAATAAAATATGTCAATTCTTTTCCATTGCACCTCTCATATTTTTCACTCTATTCCGTTGTTTCGTTTGTGTTAATAATGAATCATTCTATTTTTTTTACTGTGTGGTCACATACATGATTTCATTCTTATACAATGATAGTAATAACTTTATCATTTAGTAATTTGAACACAAAATATAATTTGTTACGCTGCTATCAGTACAAGATATGTAGACGACACGTCATACAAATGCAACGTTCAGGTCAGATCTCGTCGATTACACAATATACAGTATACAAGTACGTGTCTTATGTAAGACAAAGTCAATACTTATTTAGGCTATTGACAGATCAATGCAATGATATTTGGCATGGTTTCCTACTTACTAGTAGTACTTCCTAGGTAATTTATTTTTGCTTTTTTGTCAAAGTTAGTATGTTGGTTTAGTTTTGTTTAGTGATATTTTAAAAACAATCACAACTTTAAGCTTGAGTAGGACCTTTGATAAAAAATATGGTTTAATACCACATTTTGCCCGATTTTTAAGGTTATTATTTTTTAGGATTTAAAAACAAATGTATAGTTTTCAGATTTTTTCCTGAACTAGTACTATCTGTAGATGCTAGCTGCCAAACTTCATATTTCTAGGTCAACCGGAAATACCCTATGAATTTTGATTCCCTTAATAGTGTCGCAATACGCGTTTTTTGCGATATAAGCGGCCGTATCTTTTTTCTAAGTAAATATAGAAAAATGTTTTATCAGGAAATCATAGGGTCATAGATTTGAGTAATTGGTTTGAATTTCAACTCGATATCTCTTAGCGATCTGAGATAAAGGGTCTTTATAAAAGGGACAACAAAATGATCTTATAAGGGTTCCTTTTTTCCTTAAAAAGGTACGGAACCCTAAAAATGAATCCAATATAAATTATATTGACTGAAGGTAAAGATATGTCGAATAAAAAACCGAAAAACGTACAGATGTAGGCAAAAAGACATGGGGAATCGCAAACCGAGGGCTCCGTACTAATTTCGTAATTGTATGTCAACATTTTTCGTATTTGTTGGACAAAAGTTTAATTTTTTCTGTGCTCCAAGTAACAGAGACTAATTTAGGCTTGATATCTCCACGTGTTTCTGTGAAAAAGTGTTTTGACGTACAATAAAGTTATTCTATGAAGATTCTCTTTTATTCTGATTTCTGTTTTAAAGCTAAATAAAATTAATTATTTAGAATTACTTACAATAATCTAAACATTCGTTGGGAATTATACTCTGATGTAAAAAAATAGCAATTTCTACAATATACACCAAAATGTTGTCATATATATTTATAAAAATCAGCTTCACATTGTATCCTGCACACAGCAAGGTAGGCAGAAGCAACCTAGTGTAAGGACACTTTTCCCAACTTTACGTTCCCCACTTTCTGTCGAATTATCTAAACATTCGTCACTTGTACGTACTTAATTACGTACTAGTATAAACAATCTAGAGCTGTTTGAATCGGTGTGGATCCAATAATCTATAAAAGGCTTGACACTTAGGCTTTGAAAAGACTAAGTCATCACTGTAAAAAAAATTTAGTCATTTCTCACGAGTAGTTTTTGCTTGATTATTATTCGTAAATAAACTAACAGGCACCCTGGATGTAAAGGCAGATGGGCAGATATATTTTGCTGACTTATTTTTAGCCTGTGTTATCGATATATTAACTGACCTAATTCATATGTTTTTGTATGGTTCAAGTGCTAATTTGACTTTACTATACTTTTATTACATAATATAGTTAATAGATATTATAACTGGTATTCCAAAAATATACACACTTAGAAGATTTCATAATGAGTGAGTGGGTGACCTTTCTTGCTTTTATATATATAGATATCATCACAGTTGTATTGATATATATTATTTTTACTGTAGATTGTAATAAAACAAATTGTTTATGTTAAACGAAGCCTGTCAGAATGCAAAAGTGAAAACTACATTTAAATTGCTTAAGCTCATTCTCAAATTAGCGTGAACAAAAGCACAGATAAAAATTTAAAAAATCATTGTTTTGGGTTCTAAAACATTAATAAATGCCAAAGTAACAGTTTTCTGATTTATCTTCCATATACAGACACCGATCAGTTACAATTTTATTATACGTACAGAATATAATCGACATGTTACATTGTAAGGAACAATAAAAAACGTTGCTGTAGTACAGTCTTTATAACCACTTCAGTGGAAATAACGGGTTTTGAATAAAAAGTGCCTTTTAACATGAAGATCTGTACATGTACATACCCGTAAGCAAAATATAAATATTTTTTTTACTTCACTGGTTCTACATAAAAAGATTGCTCTTTTATCAACTTCACGCTATATAGCCCAAGATCTCAGGGCCACCAGACTTACGTTATTTTAGTAAAGCTGAAATTTTGAGGACTATTAGTTTAATATATAGTTAAGACAGAATGCGTACTCACTAATTTGAAAGTATGGCTCTTTCAGAGTTGCCTTGTCTGCCGGAGAGGATGATTGAGCCATTAGAATGACCTTATAAGGGATCTTGAAATCGTCCATAAATAATACATGTAAAATTAAAGCTTGCTAATATAACGTAGTTTGCCCTGAATTTTAAACTACCTTTGAAACGCCTGGCAGGAGTAAAGCCATCCGTCGAAACGACGGTTATTATTGTTTTATTTTTTTTATATTAACCCTACGAGCGTAAGATTGTTTGTGGTTCACCCAGATTCATTAGAATCGATATATATTTTAACACCTCTGTAGGGAGATTTTTACAAATTTCCGCTACGCAAAGATTATTACTTAGAATTACCGTTTGGCAAGAGAGAATACTATTTTATAATATTTTTAAACATTTTTAAAGTGTTATTCTATAAGTATTTTTCTTTCCTAAGTGTAGAATAACACTTGAAAAATATTTAAAAATATTGCTTGCTTTATTTTCTGGATAAAAACCTAGAATGTCGTACGATGATAAACAACACTAATTATTACGTCTTTTCGAATCAGCTGGAGCCACTTGTTCTTGTGAATGTGGTAGTGACCAAGAGATTGTTTACAGATTGTTTGATTTTCACTATCGTATGTACCAAAAAAATAAGGTTGTCTTGTTGACGTCCACATTACACCATGATGATAACATTGTTCCTACCAAAAACCTTAAATATTCATTATTGTTTTATAACAAAACTAAGGAAGGTATAGATATTATGGACGATTTGTGTAGCAATTATCATGTTTCATACAATACAAATCGATGGCCAATTATAATTTTCTATTACAATTGGACATCGCTTTTTTTCATTGCAATTTTGCATATTTTAGCAATAAAGTAATCTAAAAATATCAACAAATCGTTGATAAAACATCGAGATTTTATTAGAGACCTTAAAACAGAATTGATATCAAAACATTTCAACAACTTCGGAAAGGTTTCCAGGATCATGTGGATTAATTCTCGAATACAGGAGCACTACAAAAGGTAGTCAGATCTATATAGAGATGTGAAATATGTCGTATAAAGAAAGACTGCATCATTAAATATTGCTACAAGTGCAAATGCTATTGTATATGTATGGAACATGCCATTTTTATATGTAAAAACTGCGCAAGAACTTAAATTGATTAATTATTTTTTTATTAATTTTATGATGCAGAATAAATATTATTTTGTTTTCATGTTTAGTCTATTAGAAGAAAGAATGCTTTATGTTTTATTTCAATATTTTTGACAAAAAGTGATAAACAAGTGCATTAACTAATAAATGTAATTACAAGTTGTCAATTTTGTTAATTTCATAAATAATAATAATAAATTTTCTATATGTATTTATGACAAACGCGTTTTTTCCGAATAAATCTTGATCCCTGGGGACTTTTGGGATTAAAAATAGTTATTTGATGCTTCATCCACTCTTTATTTCTGTGAAAATATTTTAAAAACGTTCAGCTATTCTAGAGATTAATCCGGACAGGCAGACATTATATATATATATATATAGTATCAACGTAGCTCGATAATAACGTATGATAAGCCATACATAATTGGTGTCGTTTCACAAAATAGAATTAGCTTTCCACCATCTGGCTCTTATTATAATCCTCTTATATAAAAAATAAATAAAGGAGCCATTATAATACAAAACTGGCCGAGGTCAATCAACCGTCAAAAACTACAATCTTAAATTTGCTTTTTATGGTAGTTTCTATATGTATTATAAATAGGTATATATTTTTTCTGTTTTTTCCTTTATTTGTACATACTGTAAGTTCTCATTTCTTGCCATCTTTTATGATTGATCTACGGGAAATATCCGATAAATTTATAGGTAATCATTACGAGGCAAATAAAGTTGACAAACTTAAGTTTGCGTACTTAAATTTCGTATGAAATGAAATGAAGTACAAATATAAGTATGTCATAACTTTTCTATGAAATACATATAAACTTTTACTTATCGGATTTCTTTATTTATTTATATTGTTAGTTCTCGTTTCGTGCCAAATTTCGTAACTAGTCAGCGAGAAGTACCCTATAGGTTTTGATTACGCGGCGAATTTTATACAAAATGCAACAAAAACAAGAAAATGTTGATTTTTATAATTTAAGGGAAAAGTGACATCCTTACTGAAGTTCTTCCTGTCTATATCACAATTTAAGATACGCAAAAAAACCTAATAACGCTACTTAACAGAAGTCAAGAAACCTTAATTAGAAGTTTTTTTTGAAAAATGAGAAAATGTTTCAGCTAATTAGATCCTTAAGTCCCAAAAAATTAGTGTGGAAAAATAGGGTTCATTAATAAATGTCTGAACAAATGTCGTGACGTACTTAATATTTATCGTACTTGTTTAACAATGTTTATTCAGTAAAAGTATATTATAACCTATCTTTTAAGGTTCAAAGACATGTATCAAATCGAGGAAATGAAAATAATTTATTCTTCTTTCATTCTTTATGTGAGAATCGAACTCGCTGCACCACAACATCTTTATGCTTTGTCTTTGCAAATGAGTGAGAAGAACTTTAATGGTATCTGTAACTGTCTATGTATTACTAGGTTCCCGCGACTTTGCCCGCTTGGTGTATTGATAAAATCTATCCTCACAAACTTAACTAAAATAAATAAATCAGCTCCATGCCGCACACAACAGTGTAGGCAGAGGAAACCTAGTGTTAAGACACTGCGTTACCCGCTTTCCGCCGAATTCTGAAGACATTGCGTGTTAAGTAGTGGAACTCAACGCCGCAAATTATATTTATTATGTTAGTAGTATTTCTTTCTCCTGCGTGTTTACAGTCGCATTCTTGTGCCTCTGCCACTACTCAAAAAATAATAATTTGATAAATATTATAAAATGTGCATAGTGAAAGAAGTATCCAATTGTTATAATTGTTAAAGTTCACTATTTTAGAGACAATGGCTTCCACATAAAAAATACAAGCTATAGTGGACATAATATAAAAAACATAAATAATCTCATGGTACATTATTTTGATATCTACAATTATTAAAGCAAAAATAAGTGTCAGAACATCTTTTTTTTTAATTATTATTTATTGACTTATTGTTTTTATCCAAATGACACATCATTCTCATCCTAATTATCATCGCACAAATTTATCTCGCTACAAATTTTATAATTTATGATGGATGGAGGATGGATATTTATACGATTTTCACGCAAAAACTACTGTAAAGTTTCATCGCAATAACAGATTTCGATATAATGTATCTTATGCGTCAAATGAACACAACAAATTTAAGCAGGCGAAGCCACGTTGGAGTAGATAGATAAACTATAGCCTATAGGCTGTATTAGCAAACATTTTTATAAATGATCTAACGACTTGTTTCAAATATTCGACGCATATTTATATGCGGATGACGTGAAGTTTATGCGTCTATTACTACTCCTGATGATTTTCGCTACCTCCAAAAGGATTTCAATAGTTGTTCAATGGTGTAATTATAAACGGAATGGAGCTTCATTCACTCTAGCAAATGTCACCATATCGAGTTCAGCAGAAAAACTAACGTCGTTGCAACGCAATAGTCTTTATTGGGAGAAAAACTAAGCGAGGTAACAATTATCAAAGATTTGGGTGTGGTTTTGGATTCTAAGCTTACTTTTCAAAGTCAAATTGATGAAAGAATAGCTAAAGCTACTAAAATGTTAAGTTTTATTTTAAGAAATAGCAAAATATTTAATCATAGCAAAACTAAAGTAGTTCTATATAACTCTCTTGTTCGTAGTCAGTTGGAATTCTGTAGTATCATCTGGCGACCGCATTATGCTACTCATTCCTTAAGGCTTGAGCGTGTGCTAAATCTATGAAACCATATATAATATTAATATTTTTTTTTACTCTCCTACAAAGACAAATTAAAATATTTTAATATGATCTCCTTGGGGCCAAGAAGAGACCTATCGGATATTATGTTTCTATATAAACTGTCGCAAAACAAAACAGATTGCCCAAATTTATTAGATAAAATAAATTTTAGGATACCATATCTACATCCTAGAAAGCCTTTGTCTCTATTAGTACCACCAATTAAAAAAATCTGTTTTTGGAGCTAATACAGTTATTCCCCGTTTATGTAATTTGTATAATAAAACCTGCGACTCTATAGATATAAATGCAGATACGCTTACTTCGTTTAAATCCTCAGTGATTAATCATATAATCAATCAGCAATCATTTGTTACTAAGTTTGAAAGTACCATATAGTTAATTACCAGGAATATCTCCTGCCGTCATTTATATCACACATGTAAGGAGGTGACAATGTTGTTGCAAGGTTTTATCATGGTTTTTTTGTTAATTATCATTATTATGTAAAATGTTTTTGTTCTCTCTTTTCTTTTCTTTTTGTTATTACGTTTATGTTCATGTTGTATCTTTAATGTTCAGTTTTTTTTTTGAGTTCAGTGAATAAATTGAAATAGTTGTGAAGCCGGACGCAATATACGCATGCAGTGTTTGCTTTCACACTGCATGCGTATATTGCG
>DVQK01000275.1:0-12713 GCA_018231685.1 Heliconius clysonymus
CAAACTTATTTTGTAGTTCATCTCAGTTAAAGTCAAATGATTGCATACGCCCGAAAACTTAAGTTTGTCGAACAATTATAATGATATTTGGCAAGAAGTGAGGAACTATAGTACATATTTTCAACTTTTATAAGTTGTACCTAGTTTACGTTGACCTGAAATTAGTACAATACCCCAGTGGCTGAGTCCGACTCGTACTTGACTAGTTTTTTTGTACTAAGCCTGTAATGAAGTCAACTTCATAGAAGTAGACTTCTAGTCTATTCTATAGGCTATTTATTACTGATTGCAAATAGACTAATTTGCAAAGTACTGACATTGGAATTTAAATTTTATAAAGAGAAATCTATATAATATAAAACTCTTCCGTTACTTAGTGAAAGTTGAAATTTGGCATGTAGGCAGGTTAAAGAGTATAGAGGGGCACTAAGGGAGGATTTCTCGAAATTACAAATGGGAACGGCAAAAACCGGGAAATTTTATTTTACGTCTTAAAAGTCCACAGGAACGAGTATTGGTCATAATCCTTGTTTTCCTCTTAAGAACAGAGTACCCTCTTCCCTCCACAGCCGGTAACGCTTTAAAAGCGAAGCTTTAAAATGGTCAATAATGAGCCCTACTGTTACTGCTACTGCTGCTACCTACACGTACGAAAAAGAATTAGCTTACGTACAGAAAGGAGTTCGAACAGCGGGAGGCGAACGTTAATTCGTAATTTAAAGGGAGCCTTTAAGTTGCGCAGCTGACTTGTGTCGCAAGTCCCAAGCACTGCTGCGCTCTTCACTTTGCATGGAATTTATTGAAGCATTGAAGCCAATACAGCTAATTATGCTGAGAAGCTTTAAGGCGTACCCCGCATATAGCAGGGTAGATAGAGGGAACATTGACCAATTTTTGAGTAGTTGCGTGTTCAGTAGCGGTATACGTTACCAGAGCGAGGAAATGAAAATAACTCATCTCCCATCAGTGTGAATCGAATCCATAACCGTCCGGTTTTGAGTCAGACGCTGTGTCGTTGCGTCACGACGACCTCTGCTCATCGGCGGCTCATCGGCATCAAATAAGAAATTTCTTTTCTTTAAGAACTTCTTTTTTCTAAACAAATTAATCAAAATTAATCACAATCAATTAGTATTCATAGCGAATAGATAAAAGAACTATTTGAATTCGGCTACTCGTTTTTTTTATCAAGCCTATTATAAATGAATTAGGAAATCGGCCTCGATTTTTATATAATTTTTAGTGTTTTTTTGCATACTTGTGTTTAAAAAACACTATAATATCACATGTATCTATATAACTTTGCTTGTGTGGATTTTAATACGCAAAATGGATAGCGCCGTGCGACTTCTGTTGCAGAGAAAATCTAATGTTAACCCACTCCGTTTAGCCACCTTCCAATCCGTTCAATTTTCAAGACATTGCGTGTTATGTGACGCAAATCAACGCCGCACTTTGTCTACCGGGGCGAGCAAATGAAAATAATTTATTTTTCTGAATGTGTATCGAACTCACATTCATTAAGTTTACTGTCCCACTGCGCCACGACGGCCTCCATCCATATATTCATAACTAGTATAATAGTCTTGTATGTTAATACACAGTAGTATATATTACCTATAAAAAGATAAGAAATATTCCAATTTGACAAAATCAAATTACACCAATAACAATTTAATTATAATATACATTGATGAAAATAAATTTGAATGGACAGAATCGCTAATTTCAAAATGCTAATATATTTTAAAAAACTAGTTGAAAATGTAGAATTGTTTTTTTGAATATATATTTTTTTCAAGTTTACTCATCAGTCATCACTCGTGTTTTACGGTATTGCCGCTCCCGTATCGTCTATACTATTTTTCTCATTCACGCTCATTCCCGCATAGTAGGATAGGCAGAGAGAATCCATTAATAAGACCCGCGTTCGACCCAATTTTTTAGACAGTGCGAGTTAGGCGGCGGAACTCAGCGCCGTGCATTGTCTACCAGAGAGTAAAAATTAATAATTTATATACAATAATTCCCTCTAACGTTTACAATAAAACTCCCGCGAAGGCCGCATTAATACAATCTATACTGATCTATCTTTTAACTATTACAATCTATACAAATATATTTTTTTATATATATATTTCAATTTTTCGTTTCTTCTGTGTGCGATAAGGTGCTATTCTAGTCATATCTATTTCTATACTATAATATCATAAAGCGAGTTTGCTTGGTTGAACGCGCTAATCTCAGGAACTATTTGTTCTAATTAGATTTTTTTTTGTGTAAGATAGTCCATTTATCCAAGAATACTATGCTATAAGAAACTATCGAAAAGATTAAAGTTCCGATGTAACTCACTATACCTGTGGTCGGAGTTACCTCGGGCAGTTATGGTCGAATCTAAGTTGTAAGCTATTCTATAAAATCTAGTCTAGTACATTATAATTATATTTTAATTTTTGTTTATATTATATTTCAGAACGTTTCTGCGATGTCACATTGTACTGCTCGCCGAGTTTCGCCACGCAGGTGCCAAACAAAGATACAGTGGATCCTAGGCATATTCACGGGGTGTCCCTGAGGGCGCACAGGTAGGTTCACTACGTTGTAGATAAATCATCATCATCATTATGACGGTCTTAAATATATGAAGATTATGGAGATTTTCTTGTTAATGTGTGATTAGTTCAGAATAATGTAATTTTTGTGTTTATAAATACCCAGCACGTATTTTCAATTGTTTCATTATTGATACATTGATAATTTTGCATATCTTGCGCCGCCTTCTTACGCTTATATTTCGAAGTGGTATGTCGGTTAACCATTCATTACATTCCTTTTTTTATTAGTTTATTATCTACTCTTTTATTAGTTGCATTAAAAGATTATTAATTATAACGAAGTACACAGAAAATAAAATCTTTTACGCTTTATAGTATTGATCTCTTTAGAGTTCATAATTTTATTGGCTTTTAAAAGTTTCATATGAAAGTTCAGTGTTGTCAGTCATAAAAAGTAAAGCGGCTACCGTTACTACTACTCTTACTTCACTTTGCTCATTTAGTATACCATTAAAATTAAAAAATTTAATCACAATTAACAATATCTAATATTTATATTTTTTTTAACACTTTTTTAATTATTCTACAATATAAGAAGCAAATGTATTTCACCACTCAGCCTTATCTTGGGAATTGTAATAAAGAGGTTTTAAATTAAAAAATAAAGCACCGTTGATTATTATTAATTAGTGCTAAAATACGACGAAAATATTTTTAAAAAAAGTTATTGCTTGTATTTTTATCTGTATTGCAAGTCAAGAAACAGGAAATTTTATATGAAAATTTTATCTGGTCTTATGTCGCTCGCCTCTAAAAAAACACAAAAAAATCATTTTCTTATTCTAATTGGTACAAGCAGTATGTTAATGCAATTACAATATAATATTAATTAATATGAAAATAATTAAATTCAAATATTTACGTTGGTAATAATTTTAATTTTTCGATAATAACGGATACAATTAATTTGCGAAATTGTTTTCTGACTTTTGGAGTATCCAAAGACAAAATGCTTCTTGATCTTCGAAATTATTATAATATCCGAAATTCAAATTGCTTTTGTTTGTGCGGAAAATTAAAAAAAGCAACTTCACGCTTTTTCCCGCGAAGTAGATTAAGAAGAGCGAACAGTAAGTTCGAGTGAAGACATTCCGTTCCCCATTTTTTCAGTTTTTGTCAGACATTTTGTCTGACCAGATCGAAGAAATGTGAATAATATATGTATACTTATTAAGCGGTGGTGCCTGATATGATCATTGCTGATACATGACATGATAGTATTTTCGTTAAATCCTTTTGGGTAAAAGATTTTAGCTACACTTTAACTAACTTTACTGATATGGATATCTATAGTTACCTAGCAACTAGAATTTAGAAAAGAAGTAAGACATAGTGTAGCGTACTTTTGCGTTACCGAAAATGTAAGTTATATTTTTACCGCACTCACAACCATCCCTTAAACAGGGATTTACTGATCAAAGTATATACTACGGTTATTTTACAGGGTCGTATTGGCTGCGTGCTCAGAACTACTCGGCGCCTTGCTGGGAGCCCACGAGACCCAAGGCGAACCAGTTCTGGTGATAGATGGAGCTGATCCTCTCCATCTGAAGTCACTCCTGGATTACATGTATACGGGAGAAATGAATGTTCACGATGTAAGTATGTTAAGAATTTCGACGTAGCTTGATGAGAAAGTATGGCTTAGTGGCGCTTAGTTTGGTAGTGTGGTAGCTTGGACTATGTCCAAGAGGAAGTTTGGTTCTACGATTTTCAAATTGTCGCAGATTTTCTAAATATTTTTGTAATTTTAAAGGTTAGTTTTGCTATTTCGTTTTCATAAAAATAAATAAATAAAATATTTATTTTTAATTTGCTGAAAATAATTTATTCCCTCAATTGGGAGTCGAACCTACAACTGTCACGTTTACATACGTTTTCAGAAATAAAATCTTCAGTTTCATTATATAATCTAGTGTAAAAGATTCTTAAGACACTCCATTCTCTCCTCCTGTGTGTTTGTAAGGAAGAAACCTTAATGTCAAATTTTACCTTCACGTAAATACATACTTACGGCTCAATTGGGTCACAGCGGCGTTAAATATAATATCAAAGATACATGACATTTTGTGTTTTTGCCGCCGATAAGAATTGATAAGGCTGTCTTAAAAAAGCTTTACACAAGTTCAGTTTGTGTAAAAGATAAAAAATTGATTGTTCATTCGATATTTTTGTATATCATTATAAAATTTTGAGGCCGCCGTGCAGCACAGTGCCTGACCATAAACGCGAGGACTGTAGGTTTGAGTCTCACTTGGGGAAATCAATTATTTTTATATTTTCGCTCTCGCTTGGTATTCGGGTGGGCCGTGGCCTCAAATTTTTATATGTATGTAAAATGTGTAGGTGTGTCCTAATGACTTGTACATTGACGTTTGTTCACACTTTAATATTCTTATCTACAGCCTAAAAGGATTTAAAAAAACATCTCGAAAGTACTGTTTTATAATCTGTACGAATCTGTCACGGGACTTTTTTTTTTGGTTGTTTTTGACATTTTTATTTTAAATCAACCTCGGCTTTGCCACGCTGTGGTGTATTTTATACCTTTAAGACGGAAGTAGCAATTGTGAAAATTACTTATGTTTGCTGAGGTTGTCTATCTCGCCGTATTAATAAAAAACGCGGCGTTAAGTTTCGCCTCGAAATCACCAATATGTTTAAATGGCTTGTTACTTGGGGCTCCATCCGCGTGGTCAAATAGTAATAAGTTAATAACTTTGAGTTTTGTATGACACCAGACGCATTCTAAGTGTCAGAACTCTGCCTGCTTGTGTGGTGGGTTACGTAGAGACTATTAACATGATATAATATAGAGTATATCCTTACTCTATTAATATAATAGTCCATTATATACTTATTTTTTTCAATTTGGACCAGTAGTTCCTTAGATTGACGCGCACACAACCAATCCAACTTTTCAGCTTTTTAATATTGGTATAGATTTTCAAATGCAGGAATATCAATGACATAAAAAACTACCATTTGCTTAATACATGAATTAATATAAGAAATCTTTAAATTATTTTATAAAAGAGCAAAACGTATACTATATTACAGTTTAGGTTTATACTCATCCGCGTGTCGAGTTTAATCAAAATCTGCTTAATGATCTTTACGTGACTGAGTAACTAACACGAAACGTCCAATTATAAGAAAATCTTTTTTAGAGAATCTAAAAAACCGGTCAGGTGCGAGCCTGACTTGCCCACTGAGGGTTTTTAAGAAATGGAAGTTTTTGAGAAACTACAAATATAATAAATATAATGATATATTCCTTTTTCTTTATTTTCTTTAATTATTTGTATTGTAAGTTCTCACTTCAAAAGTGCTTTTGAGTTCCGCCACTCAACACGTAATGCCTCCCGAATTCTGTGGAAAATAGGGAACGGAAGTGTCTTAATGGGAACGAAGTGTCTTAACATTAGGTGCCCACATTCCCTCTGCCCACCTTGCTATGTGCGGGATAAAATGTGAAGCTAAATAAAGAAAAATATAGTTAACGGGAAGTACATACTTTTGATTATGCGGCAGATTTTATACAATATGCAAAAAAACGTAGCACAAAATCTCGTGTTTGTGTTTGTTTGGAAGCTTGATGTTTTACGTGCTCCAAGGAACTGAAGAGCTGGATATTAATTTCTGTGTGCTATTTATACATGATCTTGAGAAAAATTACACTGAGAGACGGAGAAAAAAGCGATCCCATGAGGGTACCGTTTTTTTTCTTTGGAGGTACGGAATCCTAAAAGTTTTTTTTTTACTTTCAGTCAGAACTAGAGGGGCTATTGAAGACTGCGAAGGAACTTCGCATCAAAGGCCTCACAGATATACGATGGAATAATAAAGACGAGCCACCCGATTGTTCTACAGGTGAGTCGATCTTTTACTATATTTTTTCCAGCTTCACGCTGTATCCTGAATATATTAGGAGAAATCGCTCTGTTCCCCACGCACTGAATGTTCTATACTAATTTAGAATTTTAGTTCCTTAGTAATTTTAAACGTTGGATTGTAAGAGTTTTACAATACACGGCGTTTTGCGTAATATGATCGGAAATATTCTGTTTAACATATGTGTAAAATAATAACATTTATATTAAAAAGTTGTAGTTTTATGTTCATTTGGGGAAACAAAAGTACTTGCAGAGATATACCTGAATAAACAATAATTTCATATTAATCATATTTTTCCTGTTGTAAGTGGGAATCGAATCAATAACCATCAAATAAATTAGACATGTTCCAATTTTATCCAAATCACTTTTAATTGAACCAATTCACTTTTAAAACATCTTGATAAATACTTTCATTTACGCTACACAGGTGCAGTTACAACAACGGCAGCTAACGACAAACGACAAAATAAAGCAAATGATAAACAAGACAAGCAGGAAAAGCAAGAAAAACAAGACAAACAAGAAAGCAAAACTACACCAACAAAGAATACACAAGACTGCAAGAATATAGTAAACAAGAATACTCAAAATAAGAATACAGATATTAAGACGCCAGAAAAAGATGTTGTCAAAGAAAATGAAACAGAGGAAGTTAAAGAGAAATTTAGTGTTAATGGTAAGTTTTAATTTTAATACTTTAAACGCGAGAGTGAGTTTTATTTGTTTGTTACGTGTAAACTAACCAACTTATCATCGTAAAATTTTGTACACACATTTTAAAGAGTATAGTCAAAGACAAGATACTTAAAAACATAACAATATATATATTTTTATATGTTTTTTTTGGTATATAGTACCTTTCTTTTGCAGGAGGACCTCCACCATTAATTAAATTACACACAAAAGATAAATCAAGTCCTCTCAAAAGGGATATATCTGATACGTAAGTGATACTTTTTGAAAATATCCTCAATTTTTTTGCCATTTTGCTACCAAAAAGCTTAATATTAGCTTAACTTTATTATATTTTTATTTTTTATAATCTTATTTAATTCTCGCCTTTTCTTTTTTTTAATTACTCTTGTATTTTTTATATTTTTATTTATATTTTAGTGAAAGTCCAAGTCCGAAAAGGCAAAGAGTCGCAAGTGGTACAGAACATACGGACGATGAAAATAGTCACATAAAAACGTAAGTAAGATTTTAGTTTTTTTAATTTATTCCGGTCTTGTCAAGGTTTTCTTTGCCTACCCTAAAAAATAATAAAAGGTCTCACGTATTTTTTTTATTACAGTGAAAGAGATCAAGAATGGCGGCATGGGAACTTGGTAAGTATTTTAAAATATATTCAGCTTCACGCATTTCGCTACCCTGCATGTAACAGGGTAGAGCAGAGGGAACCTAGTGTTAAGAATCTCCGTTTCCCACTTTCCGCCGAATTTTGGAAGCAATGCATGTTGAGTGGTGGTGGCACCAGAGCGAAGAAATGAAAATATTAATAAATAATAATTCATTTCCCCGAGTGGGGATCCAAACCACAAACAACCGTCGTGTTACAGTCACACGCTTGTGCCCCTTGCGCCACAGCGGTCACGGCCTCATTTACGAATATATTTAAATCTATATTAATTTGGTTAGGTTCGATATTTTAATATTGTTTTAAGAGTACGTTAATCTCATTAGTCAAAACCTTTTGAATGTAAAAAAAATATTGTGTTTTGTTTTAAAAGGTTTTTTTTAAAAAACCTTTTTACTTCTTAAATTTTAGGATATAACAGCGGAACGAGTGGTAGGATGGGCCGGTACAGAGGGCGTGTGGTCGCGGGATCAATCCGACGACGAGTGGACGGACCCGCCCACTGATATAGGCTCCTTTCTAAGGACCAAATTGAAAGTGGACGGCGATAATAGTGGAGGTTAGTGGTTTTATATTATACGTGTCTTTTATTATATTTAGCGGAATATTAATAAGAAAAGAACCGACTTCGGAAAAGAGATTTTGACATGTATGTATGTGTGTATGTGATGTTGGGAGAATTTGATAATGTTTTGGTATGATGATATCACTCACCACACACATCACCCTACACGCAATGTCTCGAAAATTGGACGGAGCGTGGGAACCGGAGTATGCGGGAAAAAAAAACAATAATGATATAATTTTAGACGAGGAGTCCGACGGCAGCGCGGCGGGTGCGCCCGCGCACGCCTCGTCGTCCTCCTCCACTACCAGCACAGCGCATATAGATTATGTTAAACGTAAGTCATTTTTTTGTTATTTATTTTCTATCATTTCAGCTTCTCGCTGTAACCCGTATATAGCGGAGAACGCAGAGACGACGTAGTGTTAAGGCACTCGGTTCAACACACAATATCTCCAATTCAGGCAGAAAGTGGAGAATGGAGTGTCTTGACACTAGGTTCTCTCTGCCTACCTCTGTTGTATGAAAAAAATGAAATTATAAAAAAAAACCTAAAAAAAAATATTTTTTACAGCAAGTAAATTAGGTGTCCTAGATCCAAGATTTACGGACGTTGTCAAGTTGAAGGACTACCTACAACACGGTCGTCGGCCGCAGTTTTGGGAAGAGAGCTATGTTAAGCGGGTGAGTTTTTCTTTTTGTCAGCTTCACGGCGTATAACACGGTGTAGGCAGAGGGCACCTAGTGTTAACACACCTCGTTCGCCACGTTTCGCCGAATTATCGAGACATTGTATGTTGAATGGTGGAGCTCCACGCAGCGCTTTGTCTTGTTACTTCACTGAAGAAATAAAGATATTAAATGATTCGTTTACAGTCGCACGCTGTGCCGCTGCGCCTCAACTTGTTTTTTGTCTAAAAGAACAAAAAAAATATTGTCACTAAAGTAATTATGAAGGAGAAATGGGAATGTCTCAATTCCAAGTTTTTGTGTTGTCTGAATTCTTGTTTAAAAATTCTTGCATAATACTTTGTAGAGGATTGAACAGTTAATAATATTATTTGAAATAAACATTTGAAAGCATGTTAATGTAAATGACGTAAATAAAATCGTTGAGACCGCAACAGTCCGCCAATTGAAAACGCGACGATTAGTTGGACTTCTCTATATTCGGGGGAATGATTATATTTAAATTAATTTTATTTCCCTGCCCTCACGCAATGTCTTAAAAATTGGGCGGTGCGTGGGCCCTGTCATATGCGGACACAGAATAGAAAAAATACTAGAAAACCAATATATATACAATATAATAACAAAAAAAAAATTAAAGTGTTTTTTTTTAATATTTAAGTTTTACTTTAATTTCCAGGTAATGGAGGCTGTACGTCTCAAAGAGTTGGAAATGAAACAGGCGGCGGAGATTTTGGGCGTCAGTTACGGTACTCTGTACGGACGGTATAGAGATGTCTACGGGTGTATCAACAGGCCTTATCGGTAACTTGTTTCATAGGTTAAGCGACGTTACACGTCAACGATTTAACTTGTGCTTTTTTTATGAAGGAATTAATAATTAGGAATATTTTTAACTGACTTCAAGTATAGGAGGTTATTACATTGACATGTATGTATGTATGTGATATTGTTGAAATTGATGATGATGATGATGATGATGTTATGTTTATGTTGGTCCACAAATTTCTTAGCAACTAAAAGTCATATTGAAATTACCCTTTTTAATTAGCTCAAAATCAGCATCACGCAGATTAGGTGCTTATAAGCAGAGTAGGTGGTACCTAGTGTCAAGACACTTCATTCTTCACTCTCCCCCCAAATTTGAGAGATTTTGTGTTGTGTATAGCGTAACAGAAAACAGTGAAACATCGACTGATTGTTGATAAATTTTCTTATTTCAATTATTTTCAGTACTGCACGAGATTTTTGGCAAGCTAAAGGCCCTTCGGAGATCCTTGATCGTTTGCAGCGCGGTGACTTAAGTATTGAAGCTGCGGCACTCGCTTTGGGAGTCAATCCCGCTAACCTCGCAGCTTACGTGGCTGATATTAGTGATCAGGGTAAGTGATTAGTGACTGAGACACTAAAACCCTATGGCATTAATTCACTGAGTTTCTGGAATTCCTTAGGAAATAAATAAATTGTATATGTCTTTTGAATATGTATATACTTATTATATGTATTTATATATACTTATATTTTTATTTAGATTTGTGTAGTTTGTATATTATTTATAGTTTATATATTATATCTATATTTTATGTTATATTAATAGCACATCTACATTCGCTCTCGCATTTAAGACCTGCAAAATTTTTACTTTCTCTCACATCTATCGGTTGACAGGAAGAAATCTCTGTTAGGGATAAGTTCACTTTTACAGTGTTAAGATACCATTTCCCACTTTCCGCGGAATTCCGGAAGTAATGCATGTTGAGGGCGGTGCTCAACGCCGCGCTTTGAACTACGCTACTCTTAGGAGATATTTTTTTGAAAAATATCCCACCTAGTAACCTTATAGTTAATAAAAAAATGCAGTTATTATGGTTAAAGTATGATTAGATTTTATCTTATTGGTAATGTAAAGTTAAATAAAAACTGAACTCGTTGAGAATAAATTTTGTTGACGTTAGTTGGTATGTATCCCCATACAAAAACATCCTTTGTATTGATAATTAGATTCTTACAATCCGTTAATTACCTTGTTAAGATTGAATATTTTAGTGTGCAATTAGCAACATTAACAACATTAAACAGTTGAAGCCGTTTAACATTTCTAATTATTTAATATTCTGAAACTCAAATTTTCGGATATATCAATTTTATCCATGTGTGTCTTCAATGATATATTGTATTGACTATTCCAAATAGAATATGAATCTGTACCCATCGAAGTGGACCAATCGTTGAAAATCCGTGCCCGTACATACAACGCGGTGGGCGCGCCTCTTATAGCTAAACCTCCTAAAAAACCTGATAAGGTAAGTTACAGCATGCTCGTCGAGTTGTGGCCGCTCTGAGTTTTACTTACTGAACTTTAGCGCATAGTTCATTTGGAAAGAAAATAATCAAGAGTAAGAAAAAGTCCTAAAATTCAACTACACAGCCATCTATAGCCAACTTTAGGTTAGTTTCTTGCCGGCTCTTCTCAGCAGAACTGCCTTCCGAACCGGTGGTAGCTTTTTTTTTGTTATATGTTCATTCGACGATCCAATGGTGCTTATAAGAGTTTATTTGAATGAAGAATATTTTGAATTTGAATTTAGGGTGGCCTCAACTCGTCGACTGTACTGTATATATATTTTTCTATTCACAGATAGATGAAAAAAATACATTTCATTAAATAACAATATAAATTCAAGTTAAGTAAGAACATTATAATTGTTGTGAGCTTTCTCACTAAGATAAACATTGTAGCATACAGAATAAGATAAAAGAAAATAATCATTCAAATATAATGAGTCCCCTTTCGGGGATCGAACTTACTTCTGTCCCGTTTTCAGCCAGTTTCTGTCCCACCGTGACATAAATGGATAGTGTGAAATTTAGTCATTTTAGCATTTTCTGAAACTTTTGTTTACATTGTATTTTCAGAGAAAACATATCGTTGGCTTACATTGTAAAACTGCTATAATCCGTTTTTTATTTTTCGCTACGTACATTTTTATACCATTCGAAGGTGGAAAAAAATACAAAATACAAATCAGTTTTCGAAACCTTCTGATAATATACAAGGTGGAAGTGTCAGCACCACTTTAAATGAAACCTCAGTTTTAACTCCTCTATTAAAGCCTAATACAATTTAAAAAAAAAATTATTCCCAAAAATGAAAAAGTGATTTTTTAAAAATATTTTACCTATATGATGTTCCCGTAAAAGGAGCGCTGACTCTTCCACCCTGTATATAACACGATCATAGTTTGTACGTTTTTTGTATCTCCTGATAACATTCTTAAAAGGATATTAGCAGGTTTACACTCTAAGCTGATTATCTCTTGTTATTACAGATACCCACAAAAAAAATTGTAGGAAGCCCTGAAGATGAACAAGCCATGATAACAGCGAATGTTGTCAGTCAAGATAAATTAGGTCAACCGGCATGTAGTGAGTATTTATACATGTATATTAATATATAAATTTGTGATATATATTTTTGTATATACCTAATTATGTTATAAATCTCGAAAACTCTGTCTGTCTGTCTGTCTGCTAAAATTTCATACAGAAATACTTGAGGGTCTTGGGATGGTTATAGGATACTT
>DVQK01000276.1:0-12711 GCA_018231685.1 Heliconius clysonymus
ATAAATGTAATTAAATATTTCATTTCCTCGAGTGGGGATCGAACCCACAACCAGCCGCTTTTACAGTCACACTTTGTGCCCCTGCGCCACGACTGGCCACAATATTCCAATAAAAAAAAATTGTGAATTCATTAGTAATAATATTAATAATATTAAACCGGAACTTACATTTCTATGTATTTGCACCTACAGTGTGTTGTCACAAGGTCCACTTGACGTCACCTCGTCTTCAGTAGGCGTCGCGTCACTCATTGACCACGTTTACAATAACATTATATAAATATATTAAATACAATGAATCAAACATATTTCAAGGAAAACTACTTGTAGAAACAGAAATTATGATTTTCTTTTAAAATTTTAGTTTTTATTTAGCTTTACGCTCTATCCTACTATAAAAAAAATAAAATAATAATAATAATTGAGTTGTGCAGTGTGTCAGTTTAAAATAGCTTCACTTAAAATGTTTGGAAATCGCAAAATGTTATGATTTTTTTCTTCACGCTGTATCCCGCACTTAGTAGGGTAGGAAGCGGCAATCTGGAAACCTAGTGTGAAGACACTCCGTTACATATTAAGACACTTTCGTTTCCCACGTTCCGGTAACGTCGTCAGCAGGGTAGTTAAGGGTACCTAGTGTTAAGACACACCGTACCGCCCTATTTTCGAGACATTTTGTGTTGAATAACGGAGCTCAACGCCGTGCCTTACCTACCATAGCGGTGAAATAAAATTAATTTAATCATTCCTTCATATGGGGATTGAACGGACTGTAATGATGTACTGACTTGACATGACTGTTGATGGTTAATTTGATGACTTGATATTTTTCTTAATAACTCATTTTCCACATACTTATCACTTGTCATTCCCACAAATATGTATGTATGTGGGTGCGAGTTCAAAACCACGTGGGCTTCCAAGGCGTCATGGACGTATTTAGTATTTGTTAATTCGTATAATTGGTGACGACCTTGTCGCGTTTTTGGACGTTTCTGACTAACCACAATGGTATTGGGTTCGATTCTTAATGAGGACATTTTTATATTTTTGAGAGCCACTTAGTGTGTAAATGCAAAATGTTTCCGTTATAACGGGCTAAGTTCACAATATTTATAAATCACAGTGAGTACAGAGAGCTTATTAAGCCGGTCAACGGTTCATTAAAGTTAATGCCTCAGACCTGAGAAGAGCTGATTTGACTGTATCCGCATGTAGCAGGCAGGCCGAGGCAACCTACGCTCATATGTATAAAACACTCTCAACTCTGAGATCGATCTTGAGATGCCGTTTTAACAATCTATGAATAAGATTCTTATTGAGACACCTCGTTTCTGTTCGTTGTGTTCGTCTTGTTACCAGAGCGAGAAAATGAAAATAATATTTTCCCCAGACTAAGAATCCACAACTATCGTGATTACAGTCATCAGTATCAATCAAATTATTTTACTTATATACATGGTGTTTCCCAACTTTGGGATATCGATAGGCGTTTGCATAAGAGAAAGGCACGATTATGCAAATGCAAACTCCTGTATACTGTACGTAGATGGTTAGGAATTACGCGTTAGGTCTAAATGAACTGGTCTAGATAGACAACTTTTGTGGCCTGGAAACGTGAATTAATTGGACTGTAGGCTGTAGGTGATTTATAAATGTAGAAAAAAAAAATTGTTTCATAAGTTCATACTTCATCTATACGTCGATATTATTTTGAATTTCTCGATCGAGTAACAAGACAAAATGTGGCGATGAGTTCCACCAATAGACACGTGATGTCTCGAAACTTGAGGTGTATGTGGGAACGGAGTGTCCTAACATTGAGTTTCTTCCACTTGAAGCATGAAAGCATGAAGTGTAAATTTAAAGAGCGATTGTGCTGGCGAAAAATGTTGCGAGATTTGCTCATTCATAGAGATGATTAATTAAATAAATTATTCAATTATTTCGTGGTAATTGGTCACGAGGCAAAGCGTGGCATTGAGTTCCACCACTCAAAACGCAAAATTCGGCAGCTAGTGTGGAATGAAAGTGTCTTAACACTAGGACGTTACAAGGTTCCCTGTGTGTACCTATGCGGGATACAGCGTGAAGCTAAAAAAATATACAATATTTCCCGGGTGCTATAAAAAGCGGTAAGTTAGGTTTTTTCAACTACCATCCTCATCTATCTTTCATCTTCTGTTCGAGCACTTACCGCTTGTGTTTCTAAAGTAGGCGCAAAGTTTCAAATAAAACTATTTTCGCCAGACTAATCGCGTAAATTTTGGTATATAGCAGGGTAGGCAGAGGGAACCTAATGCCTGTTTAGTGGCAACAGTGCATTTTCTTCGAGTATGAATTTAATCTACAACCATGTACACTCATACGCTTATGACACTGCCCACGACGGCCTCAATAGCCGGTACTTGCAAATAATATTAAAAATAAGCACGACGTTTCGAATACTTTACAAAATCACGATTAGCAAATATCTTATTAGGTGAAAGAAATCATAGTGGCAGCAGAGCTTAAAGCTTTTTGAATGTCGAGGAGCGGAGCTCAACACCGCGGAAAACAAAAAAATAAAATAAAGATAATATAATATAATAATCCATTACAAAATGACTACCGCAACTGCAGTTTCTAGTTAGGTCATACCCAGTCACCTATTTCATACAAAATGCGAGGATAAAAAATCAACAGAGTTCCAATAAAAAGTCTATTATAGGTAATTTATCAAGAAAAACGATTAACAGGTAATTTCTACTGCAATGTTTATAAAACATGGTAATTACATTTTAAACACTGAAGTTATTTTATGCTAATATATAGAATACTAAAATGCTGATTTGAGTATAAGTTATAGGAGAGCGCGATAAATTATATTTTTTTTTGTCATAAGTATGATATTATTTTCATTGTCATCATAATTTTCATTTCCTCGGTATAACGCGGTGTTGAGTTCCACTACTCAACACGCAATTGTGATAAATTCAAAATTGTGATACGGTCCTTCCGTATCACAGTTCAGCGTTAAGCTAAAAAAAAGCAATTATCTTGATCCTTACCTTTTCAAGATAAAGATAAAACTACTTAGCATTCCATTGAAACCACGAAATACTAAGAAGTTTCTTCTCGAAAACCATTTTCCTTCAATTTTTTCCGGCACAACTTACAATATAAGCTACAATACTGAAAAAAAAATAAGTTTAATGAAGTAAAACTTTTAAATTATAAAAAAAAATATTTTTAATCAGAGTGTCAGAACTCAACGCCGGGCTATTGCCTTGTGCCAAAGCAAAGAAATTAAAATATTAATTCCCAAGTGAGGATCGAACGCACAACCGTCGCGATACAGTCATACACTTGTGCCTCTGCGCCGCGACGGCCCCAAAAATGTTTATTTAAACTAACATTTATATATCTCTCGTACACTTGTAATCTCGCCTCAAGTACGTTGCGAAGCAATTTTGTAATGCCAATTGACCACATTCACAACATACGACGGGTTTTAATTTAAATCTGTTACGCATACTACATAATTCGGTTTTACTCGTTTTTTTTTAAGTTAATAATTCGAGCGGGACATCGTTTGATTGTAAAAGCAACAGTTGTGGGTTCGATTTCCAATTGGGGCGATGAATTCTTTTCATTTCCTCACTTTGGTTACAGAATAAAGCGCGGCTAAGTTCTGCCACTCAACACGTAATGTTTCTTTTCTTTACCAATCATTACGGATTCTTTCTATTTTATTTACGTCTTTTAGCCCAATGTTTATTATTAATTGGCTTTCAAATTAATCTTAGTTAACTAGTAAGCTGGGCTATTACTTGAACTTTACTTATTAAATATTAAGATTAAGTAAGTTTTTGATAAAATTTATTCACATAAAGCTTAAAATTATGCATTACGTTACTTCGTTTTGTTTTTGTATCAAGTATTAACAAAAATAAAAAAAAATCAAAGAACGTACAAAATTTAACTAGTACTTTCAAGTATAAGATATTACAAATAACTCTAACGTTCTAGCGCTTTAGTTGCATAAAATTACATAAAGATTATCGAAATCATATTGTAAAGTTGCAAAATACAGCCATTAAACATTAATACATTTCTAAAGAATTCACGATTGCCATCTACACATTAGCTTAGTGATGTGGATTGTGTGATTAATCGATTACCGATATCGATTTTGACAATGTTGACGTTTAAAAAGCCAATCTGTCAAACGAACAAAAGTTTGTTGGGATTATACGATATTTCGCAGATAATAAATAATACAAGCCATTACATTTGATGAGGTTTTAAGTAGATAATTTATTTGACGCGTATATCATTATGGTATGTTAATTCTCTCAGCTTACAATTTTGATTGAAACCACAGATTATACATAATATTTATTATTTATCTATTTTTTATTCCTTTTTAACTTGCACTTGCGTGCATATTTTCTTGAAAATTGTGTAGGGATACTATTTTTATTTAGTTGTATTCACTTATATATGTCACTTTAAATACATGCATAAGTACATATTTCAATATTACTTATTTTTTGGTTTTTAAAAGTTGAAATATGTATATTTTTTAATCATACTTTTATAACAGGATTATCAATTGATATATGGCTTTGTACCTATGATTATATTTATAAGTGAAAACTGTTATTGGTTTTATTTTTTGTATACGCTTTTGTTCGTTTGTAATTAATAATCTGCTGTTGTTTTCTCAGTGATAAATAAATAAATAAATTATTGTTATATATTTTTTTATTTTGTTACAGAATAAAATGCTGGCGAATACAAAATTATGAATTGATGCAATTCAGTCATTCCTCATGTCTGAAAACAGCTTAAGGAGGTAAGACATTAAAAAAATATACAAATGTTTTCATATACAACGGAATGTAGTCTTTAAATATAGGTATTTGACATATAGATATTTCCAGACAAATTTATCGATGATCGAGCGTCGTAATCGATACCAAAAGACAATCGAGGTACCTCAGAACTAGGTACCTCAAAAACCGATGTCTGAAACTGCTATCAAGACAGAGACGCAAGATAACGATGGGGTAGTGAAAACGGAGAAAGAGATCAAGGAGAAAGACGGAAAACAAAGATCTGTATCATTTAATAGGGACGTACACGTCAAACGTTTCGGTGAGTCGATAAACGTAGTGGTGTCCCCTATTGTCCATTTGTTTGCAATATTTTTTTACTGTAATATGTTTTTTATAAATTGAACAAACTGGATGTTAGAATATAAAGTAAAGTAGGTATTTGTTTATTATGATTAAAATGTACCTTGTATGATAATATTTAGGTATATATGATAATATTTACATAAATTATCTTAGGATGTTAAAGGCCAATCTCATTATAACTAAAATTTAGTTAATAATTGTCTTAAATTCGTTTAAGGTCATCTAGTCTACAAGATTTAGGGGACAGTAAGGAAATCCATATAAATTTTCAGGTGTTTATTAATGACCTTCTAGCACATATCACTTACTTATTTTAATCAAACATCTTTTTGACTAAGATGACATTTGACATTTCAAGATTTATGTTTAAATTATACAAATTTGTACTTTATCTGTATCCATATGTTACAGATATCGATATCGATTTATAATTGATTAAAATATTGCAAATAAATTGACATTCACTATAATTTTTCGAAAAGGGTGCCGATTAACCGACTAATTTTCATGAACTCACAAAAAGTAACAATGGGATTGAAACGTGGCGTCTTCTCTCAAAGTTATATAATACAATAATATTTAACTAACTGAGTAACTAATTGTTTCTGTCTTGTAGTTGGCTAAATTCTGTGTCTATGGCATTGGTATCGATTTATATTAATATACTATTAGTAATCGATATAATCAGTACATTCTTACCTATTTAGCTTCTCTACCTCTAGAAGAAATTGAACACTGAACAATAAAGCCGCCTATTGTACTATCTTACAAACAATTATATTCTTGTAATCTGTTAATCGCTATAATAGACCTTTAATTTACTTTTACTTTAGTTTGAAACTAAAAATTAATACTGTCGAATAGTCTCAATCTTTTTTATAAGTTAGAAGCATGATTATACAATACTAGACCATAAAATTAGAATATTTCGCAATCTTAAGAAAACAAAGAGAACCTCTTTTTTTATATAATTAGAATATTTATAATATGTATCAATATTCTAAAATATGTATGTAATTAACTGATTATATGTTTATTTATGTATGGAATACTTAAATATAGAAAGTATATTGAGTTTCACTCTTCTCTAATATCTACGTATTCATAGACGTCTTATGTGAAATGAATTAAGTGTAATGCTTTAATAGTTCGCTATAACACTAACATAATCATTCTTTTTTCTTTTATATTTAAATTATCAGGATGTCGTGACTCAGAAGGGAGATACTGTAAGCACGCTGAGATGGTTGTAGGTTCGATTCTTATTCGAAGGAATAAAATATTACAATATTTCGTCGCTTTGGTGTGGAGGCAAAGCGCAGCGTTAATTTCTGCCAATTTAGATAAAGCGACTCTAGTAAACTGGTAATTTCTTAAACTTTCCCCGAGGAGACACCGAAACATTAAAAACGTGTGTTTAAGATCTTAGTACATGCCTTAATACGATACAAATGTTCTCACTAACGTCACTTATTTGCCAAATGTGATAATATCATAGTGCTCCGATTATCCTATTAACCATATCGATTGATTTTTTATTCGGAATCGTGATCGCTCTGACCGTGATTCGAGTCGGACTTTTTCATCTAAAATCGTAAGTGGTTTAAAATCGATATCCTTATTTATTAATATAGGTCATTGATAAGGATGTTATAGTTCAACGTGTGAAGGTCTTCACAGTTCAATTTTTTTACCATTTTTGATTAGTAGTGTAATGTATATTATGTGTAGGTATATTTAAATAATCATACATATAATTGAGGCCGTTGTGACGCGACACAAGCGTGCGACTGTTTACACGACAGGTGGTGAATTCGATTCCTCTCTCGAGGAAGTGTCATATTAGGGACGGAGTGTTTTATCACCATCAGCTTCCCTCTGCCTACCCTGCTATGGGCGTGAAGCTATAAAATGTAAATAAGTAGCTTAATGCTTTTTTCCGCACTGCATTGCAAGTGGGACGTAGTGTTAAGGCAATCCGATCTCTATAAAAGTATACACGGACCAATTTTTGAGATATTGAGTATTGAGAGACGGAACTCAACGCTGCGCTTTGTCTTGTTTTCAGAGCGAGGTAATGAAAATATTCATTCCGTCAGTCGAAATCGAGCCATTGTGTACCAGAGCTATAGCCGTCGTGTTTCTGTTAAAATATTTAAAATAAAGCCTTATTAGCCTTAAAGGAACATTATTATTTCTACTCCCGCTCGTGTAAAAAGGCAAGGTGCGGCATTGAGTTCCGCAACCCTTTTTTTATGTTTCAATGCGATTAAAATAATATTTCGATTTTATCATAACAGACAACGATACGATCTAATTTGATCGAATACAGGTTTCAAGGACTGATGACTTTTTATTAGTCTGTGATCTATTGACAGGTTTTTTATCTGTGATTTTAGTATTATTTTTTAATCTTTATGATTCGATTTAGTTCCTGTTGCTCTTAGGAGCTCAAAGTAATCTATTAATTCGATTAAAAGATGGTGATTTTGGTGTTCTTTACATGATTTGTATATAGAATAATGCATGCTTATTAATTTTTATTGGCTTCTCACTGTATTGCGCACATAGCGAGGTAGGCATAGGGAACATAGTGACACTCCGTTCCCATTAAGACACTTCTCTTAAGTAGTGGAGCAGAGGCACAAGCATGCGACTGTAAGCGCGACAGAATGTGGTTGCCATTTCCACTAAGTGGTTTGTGTATTTTATCCATCCAATGTATTTTCTGTCCAAATTTTTTTAGCTTCACGCTGTATCCCGCACACAGCAGGGTAGGCAGAGGAAACCTAGCGTTAAGACACTCCGTTCCCCACTTTCTGCCGAATTCTGGAGGCATTGCGTGTTGTTTGGTGGAAATTAAAATAAATATTTCATATCCTCTCATGGGGATCGAACCCACAGCCTGTCAATTTTACTGTCACACTTTGTGTCACATTTTCGTTAGTTACTTATTTTTACCTAAGTTCTCTCTACATAGCTATGAAATCTAAACAACCAATAAAGATAATAATCGATATCAATTATAATAAATAATCGAGAAAAACCTTTCATTCTAGTTTAGTATAGTACCTAAGGCGAGAAGTGTAAAAATATCTCGGTTAGCATACATTTGCATAATTGTTTGGTTATTTGAACAAATGTTTCAGTAGCTAAAGTAAATGTTACGTAAAATCGCTATCGACTATCGACTCGGTTTTTGCGAAATACAAATAACGTGAACTATTCGTGACTGTTGGTTAGTCTAGATTCGAGTTCAATAGACTTAGAAGTGATATAAATAAAATTGAAATAAATTAGCTTCTACAATGTCCCGCACATGCCAGGGAACCTAGCGTTAAGACACTCTGTTCCTCACGCATCACTCAAATTTAAATATATTGCGTGTCGAGTGGCGGAGCTTATAACCGCGCTTGATACCAGAGTGAACATAATTAATTATCCAGAGTGAGAATCGAACCCATTTTTTTGTTGTGCCACTGTTGTGTGTGTGTGTTAATGTCCTTTATATTTTATCTTTATCTTTATTTGGGTATAAAAATACCTAAAATTAAGTTAATATATAAACATTCCAGTAACAGTTCGACGCAATTTCTCAATTAGGTAGGCGTGGAAAACCTACTCCACTTTCTTCCGAATTAATAATTTTTTTATGTTTGTCTCTCTATCTGTTTGTTTCTGCACCCTACTCATAGAAACGGCTTAATTCGGTTAAGTTAATTGTAGTTTTTACTAGTATATTTTGGAAAGCTTCCCTTAAAACTTATTTATTTTCCTAAAAATTCTAGCGCGATCGAGTTTTAAAAAAAAAACGATTATTATTATTTTTATGATTTTTATTATTATATTAGTATTTTTATTTATTCAGTGATATAGTTTCTATACTTCAAAATATTTCTAAAATAAACTACCAAATAGATAAGCATTTATGTCAATACAAGACTATGTCAAAATAGTTAAGTTGCGTTACATAACAACCAATTACTCGAGACCGGTATTACACACTTGACAGTAGTCTAATAGTTGCTTAATCTATTTATAATTTAAACATACTTAGTTTTGTCATTGTGTTTAGTATTAAATTATTTATTGTTGATTATTTATTTACAATAAATCAATTAATATAAAATACTAATAATTGAAAGTTGGGGAACGGAGTACGTTACGTTTAAACACTAGGTTCCCTCTGCCTTCACTGCTCAATGATATAAGTATTTCATTATTGTAGCAGAATATCAACAACCGTCTAGATTGTTTATTACATAGAAATTAAATTATAAGCATAATCTCTTCTAATTCGATGGTTAATGATGTGACTTTTTGCAATTGCACAGCATCTTACACCGTCCGTATAAAACTAAAAGTCACTTCGTTTCCCACTTTCCTTACCTTCCTAACGTTATTTTCGAGACTTTGTGTGTGTGTGCCTAATGGTTTAACTTATTTATTGGCGCTGTATTTACTATATATAATACAATTTACTTAGTAATACCTTCTTCAAGGTAACATCATATCAATTTGTTCTTAATTCCACATCATCAAAGCCGCTGGCACCCGATTGTACAGCAATTAAACTACAATAAACTATGCCTAGAGCTAATGAACTAATAAATATCATATTAGCAATATGCTAAAGGTGAACAAGTGTATATATTAGGAATTACAGCGGGCCTAATATGACACCCTGAGGCAGTATGTGAGGCAGTTTAAAGGAGTACATTGTGTGCAATAATAGAAGGGTTCTGCTAAACTGAAATATTTTCACTGTTTCTTTATTTTATTAGGAAAACAGTAATAAACTTTTTAAAAATATAAAAATATCTTATAATCGATAGGAAATAGATAACGGGTAGGTCTATTGCAATGAGAGAATTTATTGGAAAATTGTGTAATAATATGATAATGATTGAAGTTGAACATTATAGGATGGCATCTTGGTAATATTTATTTTTACGCTGTATTCAAGTTAGTAATTTATGACGGTTATAGGTTCGATTGGCAATAGAAGAAAAGAATTACATATTTTCATATCCTGGCTCTATATCTCTAACCAAGATATATAAACAACTCTGGTAAATAGGACGTGAAATTGAGTTCCGCCACTCAACATACAATATTTCGAAAATTCGTCAGTAAGTGGAGTATCTTAACACTAGGTTCCCTCTGCCCATAGCAGGGTGCTATCTGCGTAATACAGTGTGAAGTAAAAAAAAAATATTTTTTATTTAATAAAAATGATCTCTAAAGCTTATAAATTCGTGTAGGTCGACTCAGACACTCCCCAAAAGGATACAGATGAGTGTAAATCGTATATCGGCATTGACCTGTCCATTTGTGGTCATCTTACGAAAGTCAAGATGTTATCTGAAGCCTTGAAGAATGAGTGAAATAAGCATTAATTACAAGACAAAATGTTAATTGAATATTAAGTAGTAAATGGGATATTAAATGTTCTGTTTAATAAGTTTTGCAATCGAGAATATCGTATGAGTGGTATAGTATGTGACTGTAAGTGTGATGGTTGCGGGTTCGCATCTGCTGGCTCACTCGTGCAGAGCTGGGAAATAAAAATAATGTATAACAGAGACATTGCGCGACATTTAAAAGGCAATGTCTCAAAGTTCTTCCAGTCTATTGCTATACAAAAAATTATTTTGATTTTAATTTACTTATTGAAATGTCTTTTTTTGTATTTGTGAAACGTGTTAGTGTTATTTTTATTGGACTTTGTCACGCTGGTAAAATTAAAAGATTTTTTTTATTTATTTATTCTCAATGATATGTTAGAGAGAGAGTATAATCAGTTATACAAAAAAACAAAAGTGCGGTGTAAATTAATATAAATTTACACTTTTTTTCTTTTCTTAGCTTCACAGTCGTACATAGCAGGATAGGTAGATGGAACTTGGGTACCTAGTGTTAAGATACTCCGTTCCACATTAGGATGATTCCGTTTCCCATATTCCGCTCATTTTTTACTTTTGTCTCTAAAGGAACATGTTTACCTAGCACACTTCTTTTCCCATTATGAATTCTTAAGGCATTATGTGTTGAATCGTGGAACTTAACGCCGCGCTTTCCGTGAGGAAATGCAAACATAAAAAAAAACATCGTCTCTAGTGGGGATCGAATCCACGACCGTTGCGCTCTCTTGCGATAAAGCTTTTAGAACCTTATTCCAATAAATATTTTATATTATTAATTAATATCAACACTTTTAATGGTTTCTATAAAATATGTGCATCATTTAGATTTTTAATATACATTTGTTCACCAAAATAAGGCACTTCTATTTAAATTTTCTCAAGAGTGTGGGTCGAGATCATTTGTTATGTGAACGGATTTCAAATTGCTTTTTTTACTTAAATAGATGATATAGGCGATTATACCATTATTATGGCAAGATTTAAAGATATTTAAATAAGGATTAGGGTTAGATCATCGATTAATATGATTTTACTTTAATTTTCACGTTGTATCTTTAGTTAGGCACAGGCGACTTCGATCCCATTTGGAGGAATGTAATATTTAATTATTTCATTTCTTCGCTCTGGTAACGACTTCCGCCAACAGCCCGCTCAACAGGCAATGCCTTGGGAATTCTTAGTGGGGAACGGAGTGGGCTAACACTAGGTTCCCAGGTTTCTCTTGTCTACCCTACTGTCTACACAAATAATATGTTGTTATACATATATTGTTATATATCTGTATGTATAGTAAGCTAGGTAGAAGGACGCTGAACAAAACATTACGAGTTGAGCGAAACTCAACACCACGCTTGCTCTTACAGAGTGAATGTGAAAAAAATCATTTCGTCCAATGGAGATCGAATCCAAAACCACCGCCTTTTCCGAGTTGGACCGAGGACGGATAATCGATGGTATACTAAGAATTTAAAATAAAAAAAGAGCTTCACATTATATGTGCAAATTGTAGTGTCTAGATACTGCGCTACGCATTATCTAGACACTACAATTTGCACATATAATGTCTAATTCCGCCTATTTTTCGTGGCACTGGCTGTTGAGTGGCGGAACTTAACGCCGCGCTACGCCTAGTTACTAGAGCGAGGAACTTCGAATTGGAATTGAACCTACAACCGTCGTGCTTACAGCCATACGCTTGTGCCGCTGCGCCACGACGGCCTCAGAAGTTTATTATTTCATATATTTATTATTTCTTCGACTATGATTTAAGCTTACAATCACGATGTTTATTGTAACTGTTCTATAATAACTAATTATTATTTTTAAATTGTAATACAAAGACAACGTATTCGTTTGTGTGGGAAGCAAAAAATGTGAACAACTAGCAATTACAAAGCCACGTGGGCAACAAACCAATCAAAATTCAATAATAATACTATTACGTCTTAAAAGAGGACGACGAAGATTCTTTAACATTAGGCTTTGTACACACAAAATTAAAAAATAGATGTTAAATACTTATTTAGAAAACGTATAAAAATTTAACGAATGGCTTAGTGGTCAGAGCGCCTGGTCGGTTTCCAGGAGGCGCGGGTTCG
>DVQK01000277.1:0-12681 GCA_018231685.1 Heliconius clysonymus
GATCGAACCCACAACCAGTCGGTTTTGCAGTCACACCTCGTGCCGCTGCGCCACGGCCGGCCTCTAGATTTTTTAAATTTCTTAGTTCAAATAATAAATAAAGTAATATTTTAATTTTTTTTTAGTTTTATTCAGGTAGTAATGTATGTAGAGGCCAGTCATGGTGTAGGGGCACGAGCGTGCGACGGTAAATGTGACAGATTGTGGGTTCTATTTCCACTCAAGGAAATGACACATTAATTAATTTAATTTCCTCGTGGTACTTTTTTCGGAGTCTTGCAACCAACTTTAGTTCATGATTCAATCATTAAATGAACATAGTAAACGAATAGGCTTAGAGATAAATATAACTAAAACCATGATAATGACAAATGACTCAAATAAAAGAAGAATCTCGGTTAATAACATCACACTTCAATATACAGAAAAATATATATATCTAGGAAAATAACTAACTTTTGACAGGAAAAGTAACGACCAAGAAAGTATTTAAGTTACCTGGAAAAAATATTGGAGCCTAAAAGAAATCTTTAAAAGCAAACTTCTAGTAACGCTCAAGTCCAAAGTAACGAATACGTGCGGCTTACCATGTTTAACAAACGCCTGTCAAACTTGGAAATTTACTTCGAACACACGGAACAAAATAACAATATGTCAACGGGGAATGGTGCCCAGCAATCTGACTATAAGACTTTAAGAAGAATATATAAAATAAAACACACAAAAATAAGAAATATTACTAAAGTGACTGAAATGGAAGTGGGCCGGTCATGTAGCGCGACTGCAAGATGAGAGGTGGACCAAAACGGTGACGTCATGGAGAGTCATGGAGAGGGCCTGTGGGCCAGCAACTCAGAGGAAGGACGCTTACGAGATGGCAAGACGAGATGGTTGGCTGGTCACACTTGGACTATAATTGCTCAAAATAGGGTACATTGGCAAGCATTGGAAGAGCCCTTCACATGAAAAGGGGTTCTTGCAAACTAAATAATATTATTAATTAAAAAAAACTAGATATTCTTTCTTCTAATTATTTTTTTTAGCAAGAGATAATTTTTTTTTTTATTTATTATCATTTATTTATTAATCCTTTCTTCTGGAAAGTGATGGATGAAAGTGTCTTAATGTAAAGCGTCTTAAGTGTTATACTTTTTTTTCAAAGTTTTTTTTTAGGTAACTTCCATAAACGATTCCATCGATAGTGTAACCCAAAGTGCTAAAAGTTTAATGTTCATAGTCTTTATAAATACGTTACAGATATGTATGTATATAAAAACACGAATACTTTAATGTTCTGTATACGGCGAAGCCGCCTTCGGGACGCTAGTTATTCATAAACAGAAGAGATATTTTATTTGACTTAAGTCCAAAATAAACACGATAACTAGTTTCACTCACAATTTTGTTTAAACAACACAACTAATAAATAGGAGAATTGAATCGTGTTACCAAATGTAAATAAAGTAGAAAATGTTACATGCATACGAACTTCATGTTGATTTAACTCTCAAATTAAAGCAAGCCAAGCAGCCGATAATGATTGTTTAAACAGAGAAGAGAACTCGCAAATAACTAACACGATACGGCACGAAGAATTCTGTACGGCTGTATCGATTGGTCTGGATGGTCTGGATCTCTACAAATTGTTATTTTTTATAAAAAAAATTGAAACCTAAGTATATAGCTGAATCTTTTCTTTCAGATTATTGTTTATTCGTTATAACGAAAGTTTACTGAAGTGGCACTCATGACCTACCTCTATTTATATAAGAAAGTCCTCGTTAAAAATATGTTGTTACTAGCAATGCCATTTCACGATAATAATAATAAACGAGTAGAGGAGAATGCAAAAAGCTTCGACCAGATTTCGGGGTTACCGCTAAGCTATTGTACTCAGAACCGGATACAGTATTACTTCAGCGCGTATCGTGAGGTGGTTCCTCACTCTGAATTCATAGCTGATTTTTTTAATGTCTTATTTTTTCTAAATTTGTAATTCGTATTTAAAAACGTAAAACAGTTCGTGGATATAATAAAAGTATTAAAAAATAAATTTACTAGGAGTTTGTGTATTATTTCATGTAAGTAATTCTTATGGAGCAGCGTTTTATAGGAGAACAACTTCTGTGTTTATTCACAGTATTCGAGGCGTGACGACTGCAATACTAATTCTAGACGTGAATAGGGATGTTCATTACTCTTAAAAGATTAATGAATCGAAAACAATTCCGAGTACTTTTAAAGTTTAAAGGATGGTCCTATAAATTACGGTTATATTTCATAAGAATCATTATGATCTGCTACAATTTTAATTATAGCGAAGTATTAAAATATATGAAACAAAAATAATTGTACCTAACGTAATGCTTGTTTTTTTAGGATAACGCTGTATCCCTCCCGCACACAGAGTAGATAGAGGGAACCTAGTGTTAGAACACTTCGTTCTCCATTTTCCTACGAATTCTGGAGGCATTGCATGTTGAGTGTCGGAACTCAACGCCGTGCTTTTGCCACGACGACAGAGTGAAGCAATGAAAATATTAAATATTTTGTAATGCTTTGATATTTCTAAATTTAGCATTAAACTTATTTTATCGTTTTCTCTATATATAATATGTATCACAGGTTAGAAATCCCGCACATACTTTCCGCACACTTTGATGCAACCCTAGATTAGAAAAGCCGTAAATTGTAAGAGTAAATTCGACCGAGATGTAACCGGCCCCTGGATTTGCGTACAAACAAATGAGAGACTTTATTAGGGATAAAAATGCTTTTCGATGCTGTGAAGTTATATAATATTTGGCAAAAATGTTCTTTTCCGGATTCATAAAAATGTCAAATATATCTGGTACAGTATATTTCTATAGAAAAAAAAACTTCGATACGTCGATCAATATAGCTGCTCTGTGTTGACCTAGCTGACCTACCCATCTAATACTAATCGAGTAATCTAGTTTTGGTGCATTTAGCTAGAATTGGCTTTCTGATATGTTTGTCTTGAGAGAACTACGAACAGTGATAACATTTTATACACAGATTTTTTTTTTTAATTATTTTATTTTATGAGACTAAAATAATGTATTTTAATATTAGATAGATTAAGTTAATTATTTATAGCATTTTTTATTACAGGACATATCGGAGTTTGATTTTGCCGTATTCTCGTTTTTCTATTTATTATTATAGTAGATACTACTTCAAATCGGGATGAGTACCTAACGCATACCTACCTGTGTAATGTAGCCTACGGATATATGTATGCAAATATAATCGATATGGTTTCAATAAAAAGGTTTCAAAATTATATAAAAGTCTCAAGAGGTTTCAATTAATATTTTAAATGCCTCATTTTTTCTAAATTTGTATTTAAAAATGTAAATGATATGATATGTACTGATACTTAATTTTATATTAATATAGTGCGTTAAGTAAATAAAAAAATCAACGTGGCCTAGTCCAACCGTCGGACGGTTTTCCAGAATCGCGGATTCAAGTCCATATCTCTCCTTAGTAACTTTTACAAAAAAATAAGAAATATTGAATATTACAAAGCTTATTTAAAAATAAGTGTAATGAAAAATTAAATATATGATTTTCATACGGCATAAAGAATATATGATTTTGAGACGTTGAGTTCCACCACTCAACACGCAATGCCTCCAGAACTCGGCAGAAAGTAGGAAAAAGTCTTAACACTAGGTTCCCTAAGGCCATAGGTTGTGAGTTCGACTTCCACTGTAAAAAATTAAATATTCCATATTTTCATTTCTTCACTCTTATGTCGAAGCAAAGCGCGCCATTGATTTCCGCCACTTAACAAGTAATGCCTCCAAAACTTGGCTAAATTGTAGAGCACAGTGTTTTAACACTAGGTTCCCTCTGCCTCTTCTGCTACATGCAGGATACAGCATGAATATGATATTTTTCATGTTATCAAAATGTAATTGTTGGTTCTTTACAATATAATATGTTTATAGTTTATTTATATAATTTGCCAAATAAGATAGAATGATCGGTTCTTTTACTTAGGAGTATTATTTTCTCCTTGTTTTCTCTTCATTTCCTAGGTTTCAGCATCTCTTATATAAGGATAGGTAGAGTAGGGCAGGGCTCTCTTACGTTAATGTAACCGAACACTGCCCTTTATTTTATCAGAGCAAGAAAATATAATATTAATTCTGTAACTATTCTTGGTAGAAATCATAAACACTACGATAAAGTTTAGTGGCCTCTTACGATTTTTATTGCGGTGTATATACTCTCATAAATTATCCACTTCCTTCCTCCAACACTGTGGCTCTTAGTAGTAGTACTGTACCTCAACCACAATTGTGAACGAGACGGTTATGGGTTCGATTCACACTTGAGAGAATGAAATATTTAATATTTTCATACAATAATATTTTGATCCTATAAAGTTTCCGCTTTTAGGGTTCCATACCTTTTAAGGAAAAAGAAACCCTTATAAGAACACCTTTGTTGTCCGTCTGTCTGTCTGTCTGTTAGTCAAGAGCCTTTAACTTAGGACTGCTTAGAGATATCGAGTTGAAATTCAAGCCTAGGTCTTGCCCAGGCCTAATAGCTTATATAAATAATAATATTTTGTTCAGTTTTTTTAAATATTTTATTCACGCTGTATCCTGCACGCTGCAGGATAGGCAGAGGGAACATAGTGTTAAGATACTCCGTTCCGCACTTTCCTCCGAATTCTGCAGACATTGCGTGTAGAGAGGCGGAAGTCAACGCCGCGCTTTGCCTCGACACCAGAGCGAAGAAATTGAAATACAAAGTGATATAAATATTTCATCTCCTCGACTGGGGATCGAACCCACAACCAGTCGATTTTACACTCACACTTTGTGCCCCTGACGACTGGCACTGACTGACTCTAGTTTAGATTTATTTCATTCTTTATCTGTATTTCTAACTATACAACATTTTCACCCTCAACCAGATCGTCGAAGTGAGACTCTGTCAATCCACTTCATAATATTTATTTTGAAATATTACATTAAAATACTGATGAATTTTGCTTAACGTATAATTGACCTTGACCTTCCCAACGTTCGTTATAACTAAAAAAATATCTGAGTTAACATATCATTAGCAGCCATGCGGATGAAATGTGGATTATTTTCGCGCCAGCACAGCCTCTACGCCACAAACAGAATCTCAAATCGAGGTTTTTTGCCGTACCTACTGAGTTTTCGTTTAATTATATTTAAAAATATTTTTCTTTACATGATATATTATACCTTACCTATATATGGATAAAACTACCAAATAAGTCACTAACAATTGTGAGAATTTTTTTTTAAGTTTGTTGATTCAAATGAACTTTAACCATCGTCTCTTTACAAAGCAGGACAGGAGAGTGTTATAATAAGTTACTCAAAGAAGCTTACTGTAAGCTTGTGTTGAATTTAAATCCGCGTTTATCTAACCATAGTGTAAGCTCAAAGAGCAAGGGTTAGGTAAATATTTATAGCGCTATAATCCTTAGGGTTTTTGCGCGACCCGTCGTATCTCGTTGCCCGGTTCACGCTTTATCGTTAATGTACTTATTTTGTTTAAATAATAGACAAATAATATATATATATAATATATTATTATATTATATAACATATGTGTTCATTATCATAAAAAAAATAGTTTTCATTGCTAAACTTGATTATACGTCTGTCATTCCTATATATCAAAGAGGGTATTTATTGTGAATTCGATTTCCACTCGGGGCAATTAAATATTTATTATTTTCATTTCTTCAATCTGGTAACGAATGTGGCTTTGAATTCTGCCACCGAACACGCAATACCTCGAGAATTCGACGGTTAGTGGGGAACGGCAATGAGTTAATGGGAAGAGAGTTTCTTAACATTGGGTTCCTTCTGCCTACCCTGCTACATGCGGGCAACAGCGTGAAGCTAAAAAAATAATATTTAAGAAAAAAAACTATGTTATCAAAATAATATTAGATTAATAAGATATACAAAGAGATATTCTCATTTAAATAGGCAAATATATATAGATACTAAATTCAATCATAAATATACAAAATACTAACTTCCAATTGAAAATAAAGACAAA
The DNA here is from genome assembly GCA_018231685.1 of Heliconius clysonymus. Taxonomy (NCBI): domain Eukaryota; kingdom Metazoa; phylum Arthropoda; class Insecta; order Lepidoptera; family Nymphalidae; genus Heliconius; species Heliconius clysonymus. The sequence goes on from DVQK01000277.1 coordinate 6,091, forward strand.
ACAAAAATAATATCACAATATTATTAGCATTAATAAAAAAACATATGCAGTTGGACAAATCCCAGAAATCCAGAATAAGCATATGCATATTGCGCAACTCTGACTCAAGTCACGTAACTATCTGATATCACGGTCTTTGAAAAGAGGTATACGACTCAAGAGCTTCAATCTTCATATTAGTTCTTTAGAAAACTTTTGTGGAAAATATTTTTTAAAAGTAAACTATTCTACAGTATGAGTATTGAAGCAGAATACTCGCATTGATTATATTAAAGTTTTAAGTATACAATAAACTGAAATACAATTTCTGAATATAAATGCCATCTATTGAATTACTTTTTAAAATGTACAATGAATACATATGTATCTAAATACTTTTATATTTTCAAATACAATTTGAAAAAGGCAATAACGGCTGTATTTATTTACACAGTATATAAATAAATAAAAAGTATTTTTATTATATATTTTTCATGTTTCAGTACAAAAACTAAAACCTTCTTACTAACCCTAACGAATAGGGATAAAAAATTAAATAGCATTTCTTTTAAGTTACACTTATCTATTTTATAAATTGATTTTTTCTGTAATTTTTCTTACTATGATTTTGACGATTTGCTTATAAATAAGCAGTTCTAAAGAACTTTAATTCACCAGTTCATAATTTTCATAATTAAGTAAGCAAAGTACTTAACCAAAATCTGAATTCTAATAACTAATTCTAACACCGTAGTAGCAATGTTACAGATATTACTGAAATATATTATAAACGTATGAAATATGCATTAAACAAAGAATAAAATAAACCAACCATATTAATAATAGACATTTTATGAATAATAGATAAGCATTTATGCAAAATAATTATTTTTTAAGACGTGATATAATATTAAAACGTGGTCTTTTTTCTCTTTAAGAAGCAATTTCTGCGGGTTAATTGTTACCTCCTGGATCTTTAACGGCCTCACAGACAAACTTAAATGGAATTTGTAACTCTGGAAAACTTGAAACGAAAATCTTCTTATATAAATTGAATATTATTGGACAGTTACTGTTGTTTTGTTTGTGTGAGATTCGTTCTAATATAATTAATTATATTTTCATATATTTATAAGTCACTGTACAATTCTTGTACTATATAATATATATATATATATATACTTATAATAAAATCGTAACGGATCGGTGTTCGTACTTGGAAGATATTTAAGATTTTTTTTTATTTATGTAGTAGAACCCAAAACAATGATTTTTAAAATTTTTATCTGCTTTATTATATTATCTGTTGATTTAAATGCAGTTTTCACTATTAGATTCTGGCAAACTTTCGTTAATATATATAGGATTTGTTTTATTATAATCAGTTCATAAATAAGTAAAAAGCTACATCAATTTAAAGCACTTAGTTCGACAAATTTGCTAAATGCTATAACAGTTATTTTATACAACTAGATTGTATGATAATAAAAATACCAAGATTTCAAGATTTATTTATTTAGATGAAAAAACTGCGCTTACCGTGCACGCGTACTTACCGTCTAACAAGGCAAACAGTGGCGTTGAGTTCCGCCACTCAATACGCGTTGCTTCGAAAAAAAAAACTCGAAAAACATTATTTAATATTCAATACAAGCATCGACAATGAAATCCTGCGTCACACTCTCTCTAGACTTGAGTTAGTCTAAAAGTATTTGGATTTCAATTGTAATAAAAATTAATAAGGCTCAGCTATTTTAAAACGGACGCGATGCAGATATTTATTAATCTTATAAATCAGTGAAGTCTAACTGAATAAATTATTGTTACAACGTAATTATGTAGGCTTAGAATATGAATTATAGGCATTTAGGTGTACTTATTCGAGTATAATAACCGACCATGAAAATGGATCATCTACCAAACATATTTGTCAGTATTTAATGTGTTTTATTGGTATTTATACCGACCAAAATGATTTAACTAGAAATGAACTCTTACATTTCGTAATTATTATTATTATAGACTAACAGCACGGCGCGGCTTCTCCCACTTGCACTAAATTAAATATTATATGTATGTAAGGAAAATTGATTATTAGTTTAGTATGGATATCTATACTGTTATATACTTTTTTTTATTTTACTCGAAAAAAATTTCGTATTAGAAAAATGTTTAGTAATTTCATATCTATCTTGGTAGGCATGCGCGCACAACATATGCGGTTTTTCCTACTTAAACTCTGATTCCGCTGGAATTTTGAGATAAAAAGTAGCTTAAATTGATTTAAATTGTTTCACAACCACGTCTATTTTTCAGTATTAGTCCCATTTGAATCGCCTAAGTTGTTCCGGAGATTAGCCCGGACAAACAAAAAGATAGACAGTCAAGAAATTTTAATGTGCTACCACGAATTTCCCAGTTATTAACACATTATTCCCAGTATCTTCATTTCCGTGACCGTTCCGAGCTGAGGTACCTGAACTTTTCCGACTTTAGGGCTGGTTCAGTTCTTATATGGATAGTGCTCGAGTCCGGGCTCCCGAAAGCTATGTACTCGGTCTTTGATACATTTATTTTAAGATCGCCGTTCTCAAGTGTACCGTTCCAGAAGTTCCCTTCAAGCTCCTCCTCAGTCGCCAACAAGTCCTAGCCTTAGAAGTGGAGTCGTTTGACATCTCTCTAATCTCGTCTCTGATAATCTCAATTTAGGCCCCAAGGATCCCTTTGATATACTGGAGAGGCAATCTGTTAAAAACTTTCCTGCAGATCTAAAAAGATCACAAGCAACCTTTTGCATGCTTCTATCAAAGTTCTGAGAGCAAACATGGCATCCATAGTGCAAGTGCATAGTGCAAAATGAATGTATAGTTTAGTTAATATATAATTAAGTTAATAAAATTATATATTAGAAACAAATATATTTGATAGATATTTCCTGTTGTACATAACGTCTATCCAACTCACTTAATAAAAGCAGTCTAACCAAACTAATTTTTATACATGAAAGAATCTAAATACGCGACTCATCCGTATTAAATAAAAGTCACGGTTTGTTTAACATCAAAGTAATTTTAGTTTACTATGTTAATAATATTCTAATATTTTTTTGTATAATTTATAAATATAAATGCTAATATTCTTCTAAAGTAAAATTCATCGATCTATGTGAAACATTATTTCAAAATCACAAATGAATATTACTTATTCATTCTTTCTTCTAAGTTTATTTTAAAATAAAATGTATACAGGAAATTCTACTGCAATATTACAACAATAATTATATTTACTTTGAAAAGAAATTTCAAATCTAATCAGGTTATAAATTTTTTTATCAGGTTCACGCTGCATCCCGCACACGGCAGGGTAGGCAGAGGAAAAGTAGTGTTAAGACATTCCGTTCCCCACTTTCTGCTGAATTCTGGAGGCATTTCGTGTTGAGCGGCAGAACTCAACGCCTCAACACCAGAGCGAAGAAATCGAAATATAAATTTAAGTAAATATTTCATCTCCTCGAGTGGGGATCGAACCCACAACCAGCCGGTTCCACGACTGGCCTCTAAATCAATAATCAGGTTAATGTTTAGAAAGTTATCCCTTTTATAACGCTTCCTTGTTATACATCTTACATGTATACGTATATACTCGTACGTACGTTACTAAAATAAATAACGTGTTCTATATATACAATATCAATATTTTTTTGCTTTATGCGTTTCCGCATTTTGAAGGGATTGAACCATATCACTAGTTCTCTACAATTTTATGGCTTTGCCGGGTTTTGGTTTTGTGATTTAGCTATAATCATTTTAAAAATTGATTTATCTAGGGTCTTTATTTAGAGTTTCAAAAAATATAGCAATGTGTGCTTTTTAACGTTACTGTACAAAGTAGAATATATCAAAGAAAGTCTTTCTCTATCCTGCTTATCGTACATTTCATAATATAACTAAAATATATTTATGGATACGTATTTTTTAGATAATAATTTTAAAAAAATAGCAAACAATGAAAAAAAATGCGAAATCATAATATTTTACCCTAACATTAAATCATTGTAACTAGTGTTATTCTTATATTCATTTATACTTTATGAGTTTCAGCAAATTGGATACTATAAATTTTGCGTCCAAAGATATTGCTTCAATAACGATGAGGCATATAAAACTCTATTTTTACCTTAGGCCGGAGTAGAGTCGTAAACGGTACAACGTTCAGTGGCCACTTGTGATTCTTATTGCTACATACAATCGTAAAGTATTCGCTTCCTTCCTACTTCTCAGTTGCTTTGTTTCACTTAATTTATTGCATAACAAAGGAAAAACATACGCTATCTCCAAATCGTTATAAAACTCTGTTTCTGTTTCTACGGATAGTAACGACATATTTTTAAGTATAGACGTTGTGTTTCTTAGTAAAACGATATAGGAATATAGTAATATGTGAAGCTTTGAATCTAGTATTTTTCAAAAATTGCGTGCGGTGCATACTCCGCCGTATGAGATTTGGCACAGTTATAGTTTAAAATATAGAAATGAAGCGCGTTTTTCTAGTATTTTTTAATTACTTTCAAGAAAATTCTATTATTTTCTGACCAAATATGTCCTTTTGTTTTTTAATCTAACTAACTTAAAATTTTGTTAACTGTGCTAATCATAATTAACAATATCTGAAATTACTCTATTTATCATAAAATAATCAAATAAATTATATTCGTTCAGTTTGATAGGTATTCAGTGAAAAGCCTTACTTTAAACAAAATACAATAATTTATCTATGAAAATTAAAAGCAGTTTCGTTTCACAAGCTGTCGTAACAAAGCTACATTCACGCACTGGGAGTATTAAGAAGTATAGTATTTTCGGAAAACAATGCCTTCCTGGTATCTCAATTATCATTTCCCCTCGTTGGGTCACTCACAGTGATTTGTGTGGTCAGATAATATACAAATGTTGGGTTTGTGGTTCGCTCGATCCCAGGCTTTTATTATCTCTTGTGTAGGTACGTCTAAACCATTCAATTTTACATAGCTATCTTAAAATTGTATTTATTTATAAATTACTATTGGAAAACGAATACGTCCTACTTTCTTGTTTTGTTCAACATTATAAATAAAATATGTAATAAACGTACGTACTTCAATATATCTACATGAAAAGAAATAAACAAAATTAAAATAATGCTCTTTATAAATTTCGTGTCCCAGATGGTGATTGAATTACATATATAATATAAGTTCAAGAATCACAATATAAGTTTATCAATCAAAGCTTATAAAAATGATTATTCTTGATGAAAAATATAGAGTAATATGCAAAAATATCCAAGGTTTGTTGTGTGAGCTACAGCATCGTGACGATGATTAAACGATTGACGATGACTACGATTCAATTCATTTATTATATATATAATTTGGTTATTTTAAACAATAGCGGAAAATAATTTCACAATTGCATTTGTAACGAATAAATTTAGGACGCTGATACAGCGTGTTCACAAATATTATTTTCAAACATTATTAATTATTGTGTAATACCCCAACAGTTGTAAGATTATAATTTAATGCTTAATTAATTGTTATCGTGATTTTGTATTAATTTCAACATAAATTTGAATACTAATATAATGTCGAATACACAAAACTAACATTGATGACGCCATTTTGACGTAGTAGAGTACAATACCTGACTATAGGCGATGATTTTTGGTGTTCTTTCTTAATACCATACAAAATACGACAAACAAGTGAAAATGTAAAAACTATATATAAACAGCTAGTGAAATTTATTTATTCGGTCAATGACAACTGCCACTTTAAGTAGAGTCCGTTTCATGAAACTGGATCAAGAGATCTCAACTTAGATCACAGCTTTCTTAGAGACTTTTGTGCTTACAACAACTGAGTATTTACAATTTACATATATCCGCACATGATCGCGCGCAAACACACATACGCACATGCACACACGCAATCTCTCTCTCTCTCTCACATACACGCACACACAAACACACCCATACAATTCTATACAAGTACATTTATTTTCACTTACTTTTTACTATTTATCACTTTAATTACTACTAACAACTTTGAATTGTAATAACTAACTTTAAATGTATAAATCAAAATAACTTTCTGTTGTATACAGTTTACAATATTTTATTATTTACCTAGCAATTATTTGTTTATAAATGTTACCTATTCTGAGGGGTACTGTATGACGTAATACAATTCTCCTAGTACGGCAACAGTGGCATCCACTAAAACTGCACTAGGATAGGTTACTATCCTAAGATACTTTGTATTTAAGAAAATGTAAATGGTGATAAATAAAGTTATAAAATAAATAAACCTTTTATTTGTCAGCACTACTAATTTTTGTTTGTTTAACTCTAACATATAGAGCACTGTGAGAAAAAATATAAGAAATATTTTTAAAAATACTCAACTAATATACTTTATAATTACAGTATCCTGGTAAAGATTGTTCTTGTTTTTCCACGATTATTATCTATCAATTTGAAGGTTCTTCATTCTGGTTATACAAAGCGTTATTTATTTATTTATTATTCCCGACTGCTAAGGAAGGGTTATGTTTTTCGCGCGTATCTTGTATG
>DVQK01000278.1:0-12680 GCA_018231685.1 Heliconius clysonymus
GTTCCCTCTGCCTACCCTGCTGTGCGCGGGATACAGCGTGAAGCTGATTTGATTTGATTTGATTATAGAAAATAAGTATGTAACATAATATTATGTCTAATCTAGTAACGTTCTCAATAAAATAGGAAACCCAACTTTGATAATATTAATCTTGTTTTATATTTATTATCATTTTTGTCTTACAAACGAACTCGTTTGCTAAAAAATTCCATATTAACATTTTTGTTTATATTATTCACATTTTGGTGACCTTTATGCTACTCACGTTTTTCCCAGCAAACCAGTATAGGCAAAGGGGACCTAAATGATATATCTACATATGAAAACTGCATCTCAAGATCGATCTTAGATTTGAGAGTGATTTATATTAATACGAGCCTTAGTGTTCAAAGACAAGGACAGGTCTTTCAGTTTAGGTATGCGTATTAAGTTTCGGAACTCAACGTCGCACTTTGTCTACCACAATAGGAAAATGACAATTATTTAAATTATAAACTGGTCTAAAAAGTCATTTTACGTGACAACGTCATAAGAAGACCAATAATTATCATTACATATGTTATATAATACAAAGAAGGAGATCATTGAAAGTTTTTTTTTTTAAGAAATTAACATTATTATTTATTTATATAAATTAAATTAAATCAGCTTCACGCTGTATACGGAACTCGGAGTCGTGGCGCAGGGGCACAAAATGTGACTGTAAAAACCGACTGGTTGTGGTTTCGATCCCCACTCGAGGAGATGAAATATTTATTTATATTTCCATTTCTTCGGTCTCGTGTCGAGACAAAGCCCGGCGTTGAGTTTCGCCACTCAACACGCAATGCAATGCCTCCAGAATTCGGCAGAATGTGTGGAACGGAGTGTCTTAACACTAGGTTTCCTCTGCCTACCCTGCTGTGTGCTGGATACAGCGCGAACCTGATTTTATTTTAAACATAAATTAAAAGTAACAATATAAATGCTACTCTCTATGATACTAATATAAATTTATAAGTAAAATATGAATAATTACAAATACTTTAAGGAGATAAGGCATGAATTTCTATTTATTTCGTAAACAACTTCACTATTATCGAAATATACTTAAAATTGTATCATTGTTTACAACAATTTATATTGAATGCTCTTGTTTGTACGTATTACAAATAATTCGAACTGAACGATAAACTTTTAACTTGACTTGGTTTTTACTAGATAATGTCAAAATAAGATTGCTTTTGAACCATCTGACGCCATCGTTTCGTATTTTGATTTCCCACTGTGGGAATTTTTATGTTTAAATTTATTTTTGAGATATGGGATTGATGAATTAGATTAAAAGCAATCTGACTGTAAAATCGATTGGTTGTGGATTCGGTTCCCACTCGAGGAAGTGAAATATTTATTTACATTTTTTATTTTCATTACTTCGCTTTGGTTCTAGGTAAAGCGCGGCGTTGAGTTCCGCCACTCAACACGCAATGCCTCCAGAACTCGGAGGAAAGTGGGGCACGGTGTGTCTTAACACTAGGTCCCCTCTGCCTACCATGTTGTGTGCGGGATACAGCGTGAAGCTTATTTATTTATTAAAAGCAATATTTGGTTTCCTTTGAACCTGACTGACACTTATTGATGTAGCTAGTGGATGACATATTTGGAAATTACATTTTTATAACAATCTTCCTCAACGAAATATATTAATATGAAAAATTGAGAATAAGTAGGTCTGGATATGTGTACAGTACGGGCGACAAGTCGTGGCCGTCATGAAGTTAAAACTTTCTTAACTTTTGTGCATTGTACACTCGGGAAGAAAATAATCGTAAGCAAGAGAAATCCTAAAGTCAAATCTGCGCAGATATCAACACCTAACTTCACGGGCGGTCACGACTCGTCAACCCTACTATATGTTTAATAAGTACTAATATACCGAAGTGGTATAAATGCTTGATTATGTGTATAATAAAAGTATGTATTAAACCGCATTTCTAGTTCTTAATTGCCAACAAAAAGAGCTCTATACCTATGGATTTACAGATTCAAGCTCAGGCTCCAGAAGCGTATCTAGACATATTTTCTGGGCGGTGGGGATGGGATTGGATTCTAACTTTAAACAGATATGTTAGTGTAAATATTGTTTTTTTCGTAACTGTTTTGAAGTGGTAACAGACTATTCTGGGGTGCAGACCCCCCCATTTCTTCGCCCATGACTTCTTCATTAGCAATAGACCACTAAGTTTATAATTTGCTTGACATCATTTCCGTGATATCATAACAACAAAATAAAAAAAAATAAAAAAATCAGCTTCACGCTGTATTCCGCACACAGGGTAAGCAGAGGGAACCTAGTGTTAAGACACTCCATACCCCACTTTCCGCTGAATTCTGGAGGCGTTGCGTGCTGATAGGCGGAACTCAACGCCGCGCCTTTGCCTAGACACCAGAGCGAAGAAATGGAAATATAAGTTTTAAATCAATATTTCATTTCCTCGAGTGGGGATCGAACCCATAACCAGTCGATTTTACAGTCACACATTGTGCCTCTGCGCCACGACCGGTCTCAACAAACAACAAAATGCATAATTGGTAATAATTAATATTTATATTTCAACACGTGACGCGCTGACTTGAAGCAGGATACGAAGGAAATGTACCTTATATTAACAATCTACACCCAAGGCAAATTTATTATAAATATTATAATAGATTGGCGACTGACTGTACTCCAATCTAGATACGAATAGCCTTGGAACTTATAGCTATATAGCCTTGGAAATAAGAACCATTAAATTTTGAACAAAATAAGTAAATAATGAAAAACCAGCAAGAATAAAGGTAAAAAAGTCAGCATCACGCTGTATCCCGCACACTGCAGAGTAGGCAGAGGGAACCTAGGGTTAAGACACTCCGTTCTCCACTTTCTGCCGAATTCTGGAGGCATTGCGTGTTGAGTGGTAGAAATATAGATGTAAGTAAATATTTCATCTCCTTGAGTGGGAGAACCCACAACCCAGTCAGTTTTACAGTCACACTTCGTGCCGCTGCGCCACGACTGGCCTTAAGAAAGGTAATAAAATGGGAATATATTAGGAAAAGAAGGAAAAAATTATATTTTCAATATAATAAATGTATAAAACACCGGAAATCGATCTCTGAGTGCAATGTAATGTTATAGACTGTTTTAGTTGTTAACAATGTTACTTTAGCTACCTGCTATAAGATAAACGGACCAATTGATAAAAGATATCTCATATCGATAAATCAAGTTTCAAAGTGATATAATATATTCTAATATAATAAAGCGGAAGAATTTGTTTGTTTGTTTGTTTAAACGCTAAGATCTCTGGATCCACTGGTCCAAATTACTTTATTTTTATATTTTGTATGAAAGTTTTACGGTGTAGGTCTTAGTTAGCCTTAAATAACTAAATAACAATAATAAAAAAGTAGTTAATTGTATGCCAGTATGTTGCATCACAAAAATATTAAATTTTACTAGTTCTAAAAAAAGTCCGCGACAACATATATCTATCTCTTATAAGGCATTTTGTGAAAAATAATTGAAAATTGTTAGGTGATATTTCGTCGATTTTTATTTAACATACATATTGAAATTTACGAGCGAAAGTTACTTCATCATAATGGAAATTTAATAAAGATAATCTTTGGATTTTATAGCATGTAGTTTGGACGTATACTTTTCGAGAAAATGTAAAATTAAAATAATTCAACGCTCTGTTTATGATCGCAAGCCCTTGCCGCCGATGACATCCTATCATAACACCACGTAGTGTTCATGATCGAATGTATTAATCTGTTGGCAAATGCAGCATAATAAAAATATTATAGGTGGTATGCGGGCGAAGCCGCGAGTAGGCCGCTAGTACTTTATATGCTTCTTATTTCTATTAGAGGAATTAATAATTAGAGAGATTCTTTCTTAAAAATTTCCCATCATAGCAAAAATAGGCCTCCGTCACTATGATCTAAACCTTACTTCCACATCAGAGACATTGCATGTTTGGTGATAGAACAAATGAAAATATTGTTGTTTTTAGCTCACGCTACATTAGTGAATCTAGCATAAAGCGGAACTCAACGCTGCGCTTTGCCTTGTTACCAGAGCAAGAAATTAAAATACCAAAAATTTCATCCCGCAAGAGGAAATTGAACCCACAACCATTGCGTTTACACACGCACACTTATGGCCTCTGCTTGCGCCAAAAAAAAAAAATTTGCGAGTCCAAATAATCCCTTAAATGGTAATTAACCCACGACCTAGATAGACCTAGTACAGTCTACTTAGGTACGCAACTACTTTATTATCTGGGTTACTATGGTGTCGAACAAACGCATACATATACATAATTTTGTATTCATCAATATTGATTTACCTTGAATTTAGATGTTACAGAGAAGAATACAAAATAACCTTACGTAAAATAACATGTATTCTTGCTCTTTCTATTATAAATTCTATTATAATGAGGACGTGACTTTTAAATCTATACTAATACAAAAAAGCGGAAGAGTTTGTTTGTTTGTTTGTTTGTTTAAACGCTAAGATCTCCCGATCTACTGGTCTGATATATTTTATTTTTGTTTTGTATGAAAGTTACACTCTTCAGAAGTGTTATAGGCTATGTAATATACGTAGTTAGCCTTAAATAACGAAATAACAATAATAGGGAAGAACATCGAATTTCTTTTAAATTGCTTTAAGCGCGTGCAAAGCCGCGAGTGGGCCGCTAGTTAAGAATATATGTAAGCAAGCGAGAGCGCTTGACCCAATAAAAAAATACATCGTTATCAGCCATTGTTTTTTTTATAAGACGAAAGCCTGGGCGCAATAGGTGTAAAATAACCTACCAAAGATAAAAGTGTTCAAATGCACTATGAGGAAGTAATTGTATGAGCCATACAACATCGAAACAGCATAAAAGTATATTAATGATACTGGATGTCGTATGGTTAAATGAAAAAAATGTTACGTGCGGCGTTATGTTCCGCAATCTAAAATCCGATTCATTAAAGAGCAGTATCTTATTACGATTATCCTAGAATGGTGTGAAGATAAATGAAGTGATATAAATACATTTTGCTGTGAGTTCTATGTTGTATATAAATAAAATATTTTTTATTATTGTTTCTAAGACACGACTTTTTTTAATGATGTACAATTGCAACATATGAATGTGTATTCATCAAATTATTATTTTTTATCTATTGATTTTAATGTACCTAATTTATTTATAAAGGTAGAGCGCCAAAAAAAAATAAACAGCCATAAAGAATATAAACTAGGCAACTAGATATTTAGCAAAACAGGACACTTTACCAGTTATTAAATCTAAACAATAACATCAAATGTCACAAAACTTTATCGTTGTTTACCTCAAGTTTAAATATTTCCTTACAGACTTTCCGCAAACATGCACATAAAAAGCAGTGGTTGTTAAACTTTTTCACTTCCGTACCCATTGCAAATTTTTTACATTATTATTAATTCTTAAAAAATCTTTATAATTTTGAAATAATTTAAGAGAACACTTTTTATGATAATTTCAAAGAATTCCTAAAAATTTGTCTTGTTTCTCTTAAGATCTGTCTATCGTCAACCTTAACTTCTGAATATATATATTTTGTACGGTTTATAGAGATCGTTCTACAGTAATTGTATGAGTCTCTTTATTTATATGAACATTTTTTATCATTTTACTATTGTAAAGGTTCTCTCAAATTCTGTAAGGTTTTTAGTACGTTTTCAATATAACTTTTATGTACACCCAAATAAGATCCCGGGTAACAAAACGCGAGTACGCGTACTACAGGTTGGTCATTTATATAAAATTATTAGAGAAATAAATACTAGTATTAGTTGATGTTATAAATTATGGTTTTTTTACCGTTTTTCACATTGTAAATATTAAATGTTTATAAAAAATAACGACGAAGCAATCGGTAAACGTTAGATTAAAGGATTAGAACATTCATAATTCGGTAGATAAGCGTGTGATATGAATAAATAGACGATGGTTGCAATCGTCAAATTAAAACAGTATGATACAACAAAGTATTGTACGAAAACGATATTAAGGCCATTGTAGCCCAGTGTCGGACTATATGTATGCGCGATAGTTGTGGATACGACTCCTAAGCCATAAGTTTTTTTTCCTCGCAAACTGTAAAACGACAGAACGCACATTGCCCGAGATGCACACGTTATAGTTAAAAATCTTTTTGAAATTTCTTTGGACCTGTGCCTTTCTTGGGCTATGGTATGATCTCCTGTTTACTTTCAAGATGCTGAACGCACGTCTCTCCAGTACCAGCACTATCTCCAGTACCAATTCTTTAGAAAATACTAGAAGGACACGCACATACGGATCACCACAGAGCTCCAAACACTCCCTACAACACTCGAATCGCATTTGTTTTTGTGGTGCTGTGAGCATTCGCGGGACCTACCATGCACTGATTTTAAATTTTTAAGTTAAAGCAGTAATGAAGAATAGTGTGTGTGGCACCGATAGAAAGGTTAGTCATCTCTACTATCATTTTACCATTTATTCGGGCATTTTGAAGTAGAATTTTCTCAACTTTTTTGATATTTTTATCCATAGAGGATTTCCGATTTTTAACAGTAGATAATGTAGATTCTTGATAAACTAGTGGCTGTTTCTCTTCATGAATGGTTTTTTAACTTTTTTTTGTTTAGTAAGGAAACGTCACTTGTCGTTAACGAAAGATAACTAGCAAACTAATGATTAGAAATGTGTAAAAATTTATATTTATACCCTCATCTCATCATCATATAACTAACTTAGAATTAATTAAATAGACCATATCGACACCGAAAACACATTGTTTGTTTTAAGAACTAGAAATTTTGGCTCGGGTTTTCCCTTAGCCATTGTATAACGAGTCGCGGTTTTAAAATCAGTTATGGGAAAAAACCGTGTCAGTGCGGCTGCAACATCAAGCGGTATAAATCCGCGGCGGTTTAGTCGTACACGTAGTACCTACATCCTAAGCCGAATGTAGGAAATAAATCATTTTAATTTCCCTTCAAAACGTTGAGTCTCGATAATTAACACGACAATTCCGGAGGAAAGTGGAAAACAGAGTGTCTTCTCTATGTGGGATATATTTATTGTATTGCTGAAAATAAATGTTACCTTAGTGACGTCACTCAGGGATCCCGGATGTGTAGAATACCAAATAAAAAGTGATAGGTAGGGATTAGACTCCAATCCATAATTGTAACCACTTATAGATTTATACGAATAAAGTACGTAACAAGTACCTACGTACGAAACGAATAAGATACTAACATCAGTTCTTAGAGGCCAGTCGTGGCGCAGGGGCGCAAAGTGTGACTGTAAAATCCGACTGGTTGTGGGTACAATCCCCACTCGAGGAAATGAAATATTTATTTACATTTATATTTTCAATTTAAATAAACTAAATAAAAAACAAACCAAATATAATTATTAACATGCTATCTTTAGCATATTATAATTATATGTTAACGTGTATTTTATGGGTAATCTATTGAAAATTAAAAAACATTAAAACTCACCATTCTCTGCAAATGATTGGCTCCATCCTTATAAGGCATTCCGTGCCACATTTTGGCTAAATGCCGAGCCCCATATATGGAATCTCTCGGACCCCATTGTCTGAAAGCCTCTTCACCGTCAAAGAAAATGAACATGAGGCTCGGCGATGAACTCTTCAATTTGTCAAGTTGCTTAGACATTACTGCGGCAAGATTGATCATCATGGCGCACGGCACTGCCGAGTCTGTCGCTCCTAAAAACAATTTAAGTACAATGTCAGAAGCGTGTTTAGAATTTTTAATTTTCCATACTTGTTGTGCGTTGTGTAATCCTGTGAAGTTTATTTTTAGGTCAATAGGTTTCCAAATAAAGAACGCATAAAAAATGGCTGATTTTAGGGCTGATATATTTTGACCCATTTAGTGCAGAAAAAAGAGAAAGAGTCTTACGTTGACCTAACATTTGAGTAATAAGTAACAAATCAATGGAAATAAAAAAAACTACATAATTTACTAATCAGATTTGAACCCACCCAATAATGTATAAAGAGAGTACTATGTTTAAACTTAATACTAAAACTTACCAACAAACACATGCTCCCTCGTATATTTACTATCGTAATGGCACGCAAGTACCAAATATCTATCGGCATTGGGATTCAACTTGGCTATAATATTTCTAAAATTCAATTCTCCGAACACAGGAGTTTGGTCGGTGAAGGAGTCTTCTGTGACCTCCCATCCTAGCCCTTTCATCTCATCACGTATATAATTACCAACTTTTTCATGATTTTCGGAACCAACCACTCGTGGTATTAAGATTTCGTCTAGAACTTTCCGAAAGTGTTGCCTGTCTGATAGTTTCGCTATGTCCTTGATATTGTTGTCTGTCAGTTCTTGTGCCTCGTGGAAGTTCTGAGAATAACAAATTTAATGTAATACTAGAAAAGTGATAAGGCAATTCTAAATGTACAACAGATTTTTTTAGCTTTATTCTGTGTAATTTAGTGTCAAGACACTCCGTTCCCCATTTTCTGTCTAACTTTTGAGATGAAACTTAGTGAGTGGCGGAATTTAACGCTGAACTTTCTTTACTTACCAGAGCGAGGAAATAAAAATATAAAATAATTCATTCCCCCACAGTGGGTTCGACCCACAACTGTCGCAAATCACACGCTGTGCCACGGCGCCTACTCGGAAAGTACATTCTTTATTATAATTTCTTTAACTATCACCAATCTTTGTGACTCAAATATATATAATGTACACTATAACATAATGGCCATGTGAAAAATATTTTAAAACTCACATATTCACTCTTTACAATCTTAATTTTTATTGACCTTTTTATACTTTCTGATAGCTCAACCTTGTTGTTTATTGTTTACTAGCTTACAAAAAGTGTATTTGAGGATACTATAGGAAATAGGTATAAAAAATTAGACAAGATATACTATAACTAGCTTCGACCTTGTGGTGCTGTGAAAGTGTTCTGTTCAATATAAGTCATGAGGTCATTAAGTATTTACAACCATTATTTGTAGTTGTAGCCACTCAATAAATGTTAAGTAATAATATTATAATTTTTACTCAATACAGGCATATGATAATCAACCTGCATATTATAATATTATCAATAAATTAAAAAATTATAACTAAATCTTTAAAGCTGCTCTCTCTACTGATATAAATTTGAAATGATTCTACTATTGCTGCTTTATAATAAAAAGTAAAATAAATTCAGTCGATTTTATAGTCACACTTTGTGCCCCTAAACCATGACTGGCCTCCGCCTTAAAATATTTCCTAGAAATGAATTGATGATAGTTCTAGACAATCTGAGATCTTTTAGCATGCCATAAAAGATTTTGTTGCTATAATTTCCTCATTTTTACTTGTACATGTACAAATTAACTTAAAAAAATTATAGAACATTTTATTATTCTTAAGTGAATGTACAGAAGTTACTAGTTTCTCCAAGTGTATATTTTTTAATACTATATCACTTGAACAGATAAATATTTACTTTTTTATATTACTAATTATTAATAGTTAAAACACATATAATATATTGTCTTAGCTTCGCACTGTATCCAGCATATAGCAAGCTAGGCAGAGGGAACCTAGTATTAAGACTCCCCTTTCCCCAATTTCTGTTCAATTGTTTATTTTTGTTTGTATATATAATCATTTATTTCTGCACCCTAACTGGTGCTTATATAATTTTAAGATGAGTAATTCTCAGGGTCCAGTGGAACAGCATCCAGCTGTAAGCTTAATGATTGAGGGTTTGATCTCCCAATCCACTTGTGGAAAAGTATGAAGCTGGTACTTAAATGGCTTCCTAATATAAACAATATGATAAAAACCTAATATCCGTGCAAATAATTAATTAATAGATTGGAGATATGATAACTACTGTATGCCCAATATATTTTTTGTTTACTATGTAGATAAATAATCCCTTTTATTTAATAAATAAGGTTTTATTGGAATATTTACATACATTAAGCTAACATGTTAAAAAGGTTGCAAAATAAGAAATAAGAAACAAACCATGTCATATGCTACATTAGTGAAAGTATAGTTAAAGATGTTTTAAAAAATAAAAATTAACACAAGAAATGTATGCAATATTGTGATTTTTAATTTTAAATTATTCTTAATTATAATTCGATCAAATGTAGTTGTAGGCTGAGATAATATTATCACAATGGAAAGAAGTTTTACTACTTTGGCAAGTTTCGTTAGCGTAAGTTACAAATAAACTTTGCTTACCTTTTCTTGATAGAATTTTAACGGAGTATCTGTGTTTACAAAAGTAAAACTGAAGCTTGCTATTAATAAACAAATTATTTTAGACATTTTTAACTTATTTCACTTCTCACAAAACATATGCTAAAACATTCCTTTATACATATGTACTCACTCGACGAAGTTCAACGCGAAACTCATTCAATTTTTAACCTTTTACACCTCCTCCTCCTACCCCATTCTTGACAGCTCTAAGAAATGTTGCTATATTAGTTGTAAGATGATTACCCACATTTGATAATACATTTAAATATTATTTTCATTATTGAAATAATTTCATTCATTCAATAAAAATATAAAATTCTACGATAACTTGACAATATTTTTTATTTTTAAACTTCTTAATATAAGCTTTTTTTTAATTCCATATGTAACGTCTAGTAAAGGAGTATTAAAATTATATATATAGGATAATGATAAATCTACGGCAAAAATCGAAATAGGCTGTCATAAAAATTTCATTATTTTATACTTTTAAATCATTCATAAAAATACTCATGAATATTTTGAAATATCTTATCAGAATGAACTAATGATTATGTAACTAATAACTAATGTTTTAAATAAAATACATAATAGTTTTTATGAATGTCTTTTAAAGCAATCCTTCTGAGGTTGTGTTAAGTTACCCGAAAAACTTGGAAAGGAAAAAGCTAACAACTCAACAAACTCAAAGATTAAATTTTAGATAAAGGTAGAATACCCAGAAGTACAAAAAGTGAGTAACAACCCAAATAAGTTAATAAATATTATGATAAATAATGTGCAAAATCCAATAATATGTCTTTTGATAATATTATGATTTATGTTATGTGGTCTGATATGATATAATTTTTTATCTCTTTAATATTAATTCGGTTGCATTGTATTTAATGATAGCCATAATATACTTGCCAACAGCCATATTATTCTTTTTTTTCAGTTTCCCGCTGTATCCCGCATATAGCAGGGTAGGCAGAGGGAACGTAATGTTAAGACTTACCGTTCTCCATTTTCTGCCGATTTTTGAGACATTGCGTGTTGAGTGGCGGAACTCAATGTCGAGCTTTGCCTTGTTACAAGAGCAAAGAAATAAAAATATTAATAAATAATATTTCACTTCCCTGAATGAGGATTGAACCCATAACAGTCGAATTAATAGTCACACACTTATGCCACGACGGCCTCAAATTAGGTTCCACATATTATATTATTGTTAGTTCCATATTATTTTTCTTCTAAAAAAAATCACTTCTATCTTGACATTCTATTATAAAGTTTTGTGACGTCATAAAGCGTGACGTTAACGGTCTCCAACAGTAGTTTAGTATAGCAGCCTCTACTTCACTTTCAAAAACACACTTTATTCCGATGTAATAGAGTTGTAAATCAATACTTAAATATATTTAAATATTGAACGAAATTTTGCCCCAAAATACATTATTAAAAAAGGTTCCCTTTGTTTCCATTGAGATACACAAGGGACGTGGACGACGCGTGGGTGAAATGATATTAAAGTCCAAAAAATGCTCTCGGGATGGGGCTGAAGTCTTCTAATTTAAGTATTTCTTTATAAGATTTGACCACGCAACTGTGAAATGTAATTTCTATGTTAATCTTAAAAGAAAGTATGCTAAAATCGTACTGGGCTGCTTGGTGAAATATTTGCAAAAATGAAATATTAAATATAAATCCTTTCTTTATCAGATTTAAAGAAATATCTATAGTCTATACGTATAATAAAACTGTAACACATCAATGTCTGTATATAGATTAAGATAATTTATGAAAAAATCTATTATTGCGGGCTCTATATCTATTATTATTATTATTATTATTATCTATTATTTATTTCTCAATGTACTACAATCCAAAACAATGATTTTTTTTAAATTTTTAGTCTCTTTGTCTGCTTGTCTATTCGGTTGTGCACGCTAATCTCAGAAACGGTTTTACAAACTGAAATATAATTTTTCACTATTGGTTTTTTGGAAAATTTCCCTTAACATTTAGTGATACTTTTATTTTAATCGGTTTAAAATAAAAAAGTTATATTAATAAAAATACAAAATCTAAAATATTGCTACAAAATTACTAAGTGTTTTATTGAATTAGTCAAAACTTTAGCTATCTATGCACGGATATTATCTTTAAAATCATAATGTTATTATATCACGAATGTAATTAAGATGAGAAGTAAAAATATTGTAGTATAAGCGGGCGAAGCCGCGAGCGGTTCGCTAGTATAGAATATTATTTGCTGTGCCTCTACTGTTATTTAATAAATTAAATAATAATAATAATAATAATAATAATAATAATAAGCCTTTATTTCTATGAC
>DVQK01000279.1:0-12674 GCA_018231685.1 Heliconius clysonymus
GGGCGGCGGGAGGTTCGAGACATCTGTAATTTTGAAAATGACTGTAAATTATTGTCACTTCTCGATTCCAGATCTGGGTGTCACTTCGTAGCGCGCAGCATGAGAGAAAATTAAACTTTTTCCGTTCCCATGTATGTATGCACTGTTAACTTGTTATACTTACCAATAGTAATAAGGGTCTCTTTATTAACTTGCTATGATATAAATGTACTCTGATTTGATTAATAGTAACTAAGTTATGTAAAAGGCGGTAATTAGTTTATATTTAATTAACCATACCGAGCTCGAGCAGTGAAGGCGAGTGTTAGTGTTAATGTATTGTAATGGGGCCCGTGAAACCTACATTTGGTTTGCAAGTCCCAGACACTGCTCCGAGCTATAGTCATAATAATAAAGTGCAACAACTGTGGTTTTCTCCACAGCTACTTCACATTTAAATTACATGTATGAAAAGATATAATCACTTTGTCAAAGTTTACTAGTGAGCAATATTAAATAAAAAATAAACTTTCTAGTTTTTCGTATTTGACAAATCAAGCTCTTTTATTTGACGCCGATATTAGATAAGTAGTGCAAAAATGCGTAATTCGCCATTTTGTGGCGGCGACCATTTTGGATTAAAAACAATATTGATTATATGTAATTGAGTTGTCATCAGAGCTGAAGTCGTAATCCAAATTTTAACTCAATAAAAGGCACTGGGAAGTGGGTCACATACACTAACATCTAACACACATACTAAAACGACCAATCAAATAAAAGCTCATAAAAAAAAAGTCAAGTCGTGGCGCAGGGGTGGGTTGGACTTCCGCCACTTAAGACACAATGCCTCCAGAATTCGGCAGAAAGTGAAGAGCGGAGTGTCTTAACTCTAGGCTGTCTCTGCCTACCCTGCCTCATGAGACATACAGCAAAAAAAACGCAGTAAAGGATTTTCAAAAAAAAAACATTTTTAAATAAAACTTTCATCCGATTTGATTCTACCCTCATTTGCATAATGTTATATTTGGAAGTTTGCTTAGAATTTAATAGATCCTAAGAAGATTCTTACGAGAATTTCAATAAAACATTCCGGCTGAAAGGAAAATATGACCGGAGCGTCGTCTTAATAGCGGCCATGAAATCAAAGAGAGATCGTCTAAAACTATAATTGAAATTAGCAATGGAAGTAGTTACCAACTTAATAAGAAAATCTAAAAGTCTCTACCGCATTTATTACGTATTTAAAATAGCATTATAGTACCTAATAAGACTTCGCTTACAAACAACATCGATATGAAGTATGGGCGGTATTTTTCTAGCTACTTCGTATCTCATTCAAAACAATTTTGGTGACTCGAACATATGTTTTGCGAGAATAAAAAAAAATTGTATTAAATAACTCAATATAACGCTGTATCAGAGTAGGGTCAGCATATAGCAGGGTAGGCAGTGGAAACCTAATGTTAAGACATTCTATTCCCCATTTTGCACCTCATTTTGGGTGTAATTGTAGGTATCGGAATTAAAAGTCGCGCTTTGATCTGTTACCAGAGCAAGGACTAAAAATAACTGAACCCACAATCAATGATCATTCCATCCACAATCCTCACAAACAAAATTGCTTCGTAACAAATATAACTTTAACAAAATATTTGATCTATTCAGACAATCTATAGATGACACTTGTAACAATATCCCTAGAGGCGTTTAAGCGTTCAGTTTGAGCTTTCATCTCGTCCAGTCAACATAGGCGTCAAGTAATGGGCTTGGCCGCTCCGGCTCCTGTGAATGGCATAGGCTTACGCCAGTGATCTTATATCCGTACAAGAGCCTGTGCCATACGTACGTCCACACTATAGCAATTTAACTCGGTTGTATTGTACAAAGCAAGATGACCGAGGAACCCATCGAATGCATCGCATCTATTCTGGTTTAATGGCTCAATATAATACAATATACACTATATATATATAATACACTATGGGATATGAGCGCCTGATTGTAAATGTGACGAAGTCGTTGTGGGTTCTATCCTGAATCAGATGAATGATTATATTTATAAGCACTTGGTTCCCTCTGTCTATCCTGATATGCGGGAAAACCCGTAAAGCTGCTTATATACGTACATATTTGGCTTGAAAATAATTTACCTGAAGAACTTAGTTATAATTATAGTTATAATTATGTTAGTATATTATATGAAGCAATATTAGCGGCGCGTAAATGTGAACGCAAATACTCATCCGTTCTTTATCATTAATTAGCGAGTGCCTGCGGCGCTCCCGGCTTGTATTGGATACGTGTAATATAATTATGGTAGCTTCCTAACTTATATTTGTAAGTATAGGATTATTTTTAAGAAGAAATGGCACAGTGACTGCTTTTTGGTTTTGCCCACGCTAGCAACCAAAACATTTTGTTGAATACAACACACAAAATCTGTCTGTGTCTGGAAAATTGATAGGAAAGTGGCAGAATGGAGTGTCTTAACATTAGGAGATCTCTGTCTAGGTATGTCTGGCATATGTCGACTATGCTTATACGAGAAAAAACCGTGAAGCTGAAGAACAAAGTACTCCCAAATAATATTAATATAGGTACTGCAATATTTTTACATATTTATATAAAACTCTTTCGTTACTGATTTGACTGACAGATTTAATAGAATAAGAAGAATAGAAGAATAGACAGAATTTAGAAATTTCTATAAGACTCGGAAAAACGAGATATTCCGTTTTACGTATTAAAGTCCGCGCAAATGAAATTGCAGATGGAGACTAAATATTTATAAGCGACGAAGGCTCTCTTCAGAGAAGGCTCGCTTAGAGTATAAATCAAAAAGGCAAAATAATAAAAAATATAAATGAAACAAGCTTTCATGGATCACGATGTTTGTATCAAACGGTGACAGACTTTTACGTTTCCAATTTTATTTCTGTTGAAAAAATATTAACTTTTGAACATCGATGAATACATTTCTGTGAGATTGAACTGAAAAATATAAGATTTAATGCGTTAAAGTAGAAAACATATTTTCCTATCAATAGACCTTTCTATCACATTTAAAAAGATATAAGAAAGTAAAAACAGACTGTGTAATAAATTAAAAAAAACTAAACCAATAGTTAAGAGTATGGTCAAAAGTAATACTAAATAACTACATCTTTGAAGTAGTTTTATAATCGATACACCGTCGATATAAATTAAGTTTGATAATTGGACTTAAATTGAAATGTATACTTTTATTTTGCCAAAAATATACCTATTATTTGTTCATACATGTATTAAGTATAGATGGTGTGTATGATATAGTATATTTTAGTAATCACTATAAAACATTTCCGTTATCGAATAACTGACTGACAAATGAGGAACAGATGAAACAGTGCAGCGTGAAAAGTTAAAAGGCATGTAAATTGTAGGTTCCTTGAGGTGTGTAGATGGGCAAAAGCAGTTTGTTTTATAGATTATACAAATGAAGTAACCGCACCTTGTATCACTGCTGCAAATTGTATCACACCACCAGGCACCAAACCAAATAGAATCGATTCTTTTGTCGGTGAAGTCGAGAATGCCGCATTTCATAACATTTAACGGGATTGAATTTTATCTAATACTATATAATAACTAATTGTTGTTTATTGTTTGTTTATTATTACATATAAACCTTAACCTGATACAATAGTGGTAGGTAGTAGTTGTATGATTGACTTACAAATCGGAGGCTGACAGAATTTGATTAAACATTCTCTTTCCTCGTTTTACAGTATGACTGTAGCATACTTTCCTATTTTTCCTCGTACGCCAGTTTAGCTGTTTAGTAAGAG
This sequence comes from Heliconius clysonymus, assembly GCA_018231685.1. Lineage (NCBI taxonomy): Eukaryota > Metazoa > Arthropoda > Insecta > Lepidoptera > Nymphalidae > Heliconius > Heliconius clysonymus. The sequence continues at coordinate 3,810 of DVQK01000279.1, forward strand.
AATTGTAAGGCTGCGTCAATTTATTAAGCACAACAATAACATTACGTCAACCGCCACAGTATACTAACCAAACGATAACAGGATGTGTTATTAATTTTGGGATGACGTCGCGTCTACGGCAGGGTGCTGTCATCACGGGTGCCCGCGCTACTCCTGACACAATGAGACCAATCTCAGCCGTGATACAACTTCATTTGGACGCTGTGTTAGCGTTAACTGAAATTTGTATCATTTTGACAAACGATAAGGTCGTTTTATACTTTAAAGGATAATATAAATAACGAAACAAACGCGAGTTGGGCTCGGCCTGCATGGGTTACGTACAAAAATTGGAGATCTCAAGCTTTTTCTAATAACTTCAGCTTAGCTTTGCTAGAGCCCTTTCATCTAATACCTCACTTGAACTGCTTTAATACCGAATTTAGCTCCCTTTTTCAGACTATTATTTTTTAAGATTTAACCACAAATGTATACTTTTATTATCTTTTTTTTTCAAGTAAATGTTTCTACATTTACTTGAAAAAATTACTACAAATAAATGTAGATAAATGTAGATTTTTTCAACAATTTTTTGTAACAAATAAATGTAGATTTTTTCAAGGAAATCAAGGGAATCTAAGTATATGGTTTAAACTCGATATCTCTCTGCTTCTGAGATTAAGGATCTTTTAAGACAGACAATTGATAGGGATAACCAAATAATTCTGCTCACTGATTTCCGCGAAAATTCGAAACGGAGCCCAACGTCGCAAACTATCATACTTACCAGAATGAAGACTTGAGAATAATTAGTACTTTCGAAAGATGATTAAGTCCATAACCCTCGCGTTTACAGACCGACTAACGCACAAATATAAATGTCAATTGCGTTTAAATTCCCAAACTTTAAAAGCGAACGCTTTTTCTGTGACCGTTCGTGTAAGTGTTCGTATTGTAACGAATCACAATTATATGATAATTTTTAATTTTCTGTTCGTTTTTATAATTTGATTTTATAGTTTGTTTTCGATAGGCATGGGTTCAAATCTATGCTTATACTGAACTAGCCTACTGAATTATACTTGCGGCATTGCACTCAAAATAAATTGAAATTACTAAGAATTGTTTTAGGTCGACACGATTTTCGTAATTTTATATAGCCTATAATAATCTTGGCCTTTCTCCATAAATGGACTAATCCGATATAAAAAAAATCAATTGCCACCAATAGGTCCTAAGATAAGTGCTTCTTCAGCTTTACACATTTAGTATAGAAGACTTCAGACTGAAAACATATATCACATGGGATATTTTCAATATGTTTTGGATCCGTATTGGATGTGTTGATGTTTGGTTTGTAAGCAAATTGATTCTATTACACGCTAGCTGTACTTTTACGTTGGCCTGCACTGATACTAATGATGTGAATCGATGTCTTTTATTAGCTCCGTCAAGTGTATTGATTTATTAAGTACTTTAAATAATGTTTTGTTTTGATATTGACTACTATTTAAGACCGTCGTGGCCCAGTGGGATAGGGTAAACGAATGATTGTCAGTACCCCGCTCTGGTCAACAAAGCGCGGGGCTGAGTTCAGCCACTCATAACGCTGTCTCAAAAGTTGGGCGAAAAGTGGAAATAGGAGTGTAGTTACATACATCATCGTTCTGTCAGCTTAGATTTGTCTAATGTCTATTGTATCAATGCAATATTAATTCTTTAAGAATCGAACCTACGATTCATTTTTACTTCAATATATCTATTTAAAATAATTCGCAAAATTTTATCATAAATCTTGTACGCAAATAAATTTTAAATGTAAATAAAGTTTTATTCCAAATGGTATATATAAACAGCTTTATACTCATTATCTTACTTACAGTTTCTTCGCAATAACACATTTTATTAAAGAAAATATAAGAACGTAAGGAGTCTTATGTAAGATGATAAATGTGAAGATAACATTCAACTCGTTAAATAACTTACAAAAGATACATTTGATTTTCATAATTATATTATTTTTGACATCATTGAGGCGTAGATGGTCATAAGTTCGACTTCAGTCAGAGAAGTAATTACATAAAAAATATTTCCATTTCCCCGCTTTATCGAGACAATGCGCGGCGTTGGGCTACGTCACTCAATACGCAATAGCTTCATAGTTAAAAACATACGTACAGTTAAAAAATATAGTCTAAAAAGATATTATATTAACATCAAGAATGACTTAAAGTTAAAACCCTGTAAACACTTGTGATATATTTGGTAAGCGATACTAATCCCAGATCAGGCCATTGGTCCGAGCGTAAGAATACTGGGATACGCCGTATTGTACGCTGACTTAGGTTCCCGATATCTCCCGATCCTTTATAGCTGTACCTATAGTGTAAACCTGTGTATTTTATAAAGAATGTTACCCGGCGCGGCAAAGCCCAAAATAAGGGTTATGTTTTTAGAGCATTTGTCTGTATGGCCGTTTCTTTGTTGATTTCGATAAATTACTTCATTGTTGCTGTATACATTCATATACTAAATATGCAGTCAGTTTTTTTGTTTTCTTGATAAGTCACTTGTTTAAATTGCTTTAAAAAAGTAGCGGTACACTCGCTTTGCTATCCTAGTGTGGCAATAATAATAAAAAAATATAAAAATATGTTAAGAATCCATTCTATGTACATTATTTGTGTCGAATTATTTTTAGTTTTCTACATAAAAACTATAACTCTTAGTTCATTTATTAAAAAGTACCGTTAGTAATAGTTTAATATATTTATTAAAAACCCTACCAAGAACTCGTCTTCGTTGTCGAGTCTCGTTGGTTCTCGTTAGTCTTGTACTAAAAAACTACTAGATTTGAACTTAATATACTCGTATGTATTTAGCAGGGTAAGCAGGGAACCTAGTATTAGACACTCCGTTCCTCACTCTCCGCCCAATTTTCGAGACATTGCGTGTTGAGTGGCGGCTCAACGCTACGATAGCTACCACATTTCCCGTCACGTCATACACGTCATTCTTTACTTTCCGGACGAATTCGATGCATCGCGCATTGAACTCAACCATTTAAACATACTTCTATAATGTACATAATACCAAAAATAAAACCGGTTAAGTCCGAGTCGGACTCGCTAACCAAGGCTTCCGTATCAATTTCAGGAATGTAGGTCAACGGGAAGTACAACTTAAAACAATTTTTATTGTGCCGCGATATATTTATAAAATTAACTACAAATATAAGTTTGTAAGGTGTTTTTTTTTTCATGAAATGCCTATAAATTTAAACATCTCTATTTTTAAACTTCGTGCCAAATTTCATAACTAAGTCCACAAGAAGGATCCTATAAGTTTTGATTACGCGGTAAATTTCATACAAAATGCAAATGCAAAATCGATACATAAATGCTCGTAACTTTTGATTGCATTGACTTAGAAGCTTGGTTTTGCTTGATCTGTGCTTCAAGGGATCAAAGACCGGAATATTTGATATTGAAACTAATATCAATCATAACTAAAAAAAGCGTCATAGATGGTCTCGACAGGCGGATAGACGGACAACAAAGTGATCCTATAAGGGTTCCGTTTTTACCTTTCAAGGTACAGAACCCTTATACTACGAAAGTAAGCTAAAAACGTCGGTATAAATGATGAAACATGTATTTAGTTCACGTATTGAAGTTTTAGGCTGGAAATCACCGTTGCGACACGGCATTTACATGAGAATCACTGCTTGGTACTGGCGCGCCGGACGCCGCCCGCCAGCCGTTCCCTTTGTGGAACAACTCTTGCTGTTTCTATTTTGTTTTCAGTTTCAATAATATGAATAAAAAAAATATTAATTAAAAAAAAAATGGAATATAGTTTTAACATCTGTATGTAATTATTAATTCGTAGCATTCAATCTTATGAGCATTTCATAAGATTAAGTGCTATGAAATAATACAATAGAGAAATGTCGCAGATATACATTCAATATTTATTAAAATAAATCAGCTTCATGCAGTGTCCCGCACACAGCAGTGTAGGCAGAGGGTACCTAGTGTACAGACACTTCGTTCTCCATTTTCCGCCGAATTCTGGAGGCATTGTGTGTTAAGTGGGGAACTCAACGCCACACTTTGTCTCTACACCTCTGGTGAAGGCGAAGAAATTAAAACATTAATTATTTATTAAAATTAAAATATTAAATTTAATTAAGAAGAAATTACTGATGTATTTTAAGCCTCGATACTTCAAACTAATAGATATATAGCAATAGCCCACGTTCACTGTGCGCTAGTTACACTATATCATTATTCGTATGCACGTTTGTTATCGTTCTCGAGAACGAGCGAGGTGACGACGGTGACGACGGTGACGACGGCGTCGACCTTGAACTCGCGCCCCAGTATTAGCGTCTCTTAGAATAGATGAGTCACGAACAATAGATCAATGTTACTGATGGTGGGCGATGTTCATATACACGAACTGTAATTTTACATCGGTTTGGTTCATTAGTATTAGAACTTATTAAAAGTTATTGTAAACTATATTAACATTCAAAAACTAAAGAGTTTGTTTGGTTGATCATTTTAATTTCAGGAACTATTTGTTGGTTAGGTTCGAATTAAAAAAAACAATGTATTGGATAGTCCATATATCGAGATAATCGTTTCTATGTAGCCCCCTACTCACTATAGCGGTCAGAGTTACCTCGGGCACTTAGGCCGTGTCATGAGTCATCATTCATTCCGTTTGGCCACGAGCGTGAAGTCGTAGGTAAAAGCTATCGTGTTAAGATCGAGGACTTATTGTGATGCGAAAGTTGATTCTTATTCAGAAATATCACAACCACAGGTTGGTATGCTACAGATTATACAGGTATTAATATAATATAATACTAGTACAAAATTCCATTCCTAATTATAAAATATACCGCTGTACAGTGTTTACCAAATTGAAACTAGTTAGAGGATGGGTCTCTAATTTCTTCAAAGTTTGTGCAGCTATATTACCTCGTTGTTGTTAACAACGAGGTAATATACGTCGGACCAATTTTAATATAATCTTTTAATTGCATTTGTTCGATAACCAATATTTTAAGGCATTTATGTATTTCTTTTTTAGGGTTCCGAAACTCAAAAAAAATTTGAACTCTTATAGGATCCCTTTGTTGTCCGTCAGTCAGCATGTCTGTGAAAATCATTTATCGCAGGATCATATGGGAAGTAATAAGCTAAAATTAATATCAAATATTTAGGTCTACGGTCCCTTGGAACACCGATATTTTTTAAACTATAAGCTTCTAAGTCTACGCCATCAAAAGATTTAAGAACGTATAAACGAACGTTTATGTGTTGTTTTTATTGCATTTCGTATGAAATTGACCTCATAAGCAAATCCTATAGGTTACCTGTCCTGACCCTACAGCTATAGAATTTGACAATAGCTGACAGTATCAATACATCAAAGGCAAAAATTGAAATTAAGGAAATTTATAGGTTATTTTATGATAAAAATAAATCATAGAAATTTATATTTCGTTAATTTAGTTAATTTCATACAAAATGAATGCCTGTAAATTTAAGTTTGTATACTTTTATAAGTTATGTGCGTTTGAGTGGCCCTACATTCATGAAATTGGTCCGGTGCCATCGGTGGGCGAGACCAACTCGCGCTTAACAGATTTTTTTTGTATTATATCAGTTAGGACTGTGCATAATCTATTCTATTTATACTTCTATGTTAGTATTATACAGCTGAAGAGTATTTTGGTGGAACACGCTAAATTCAGAAACTTCGAATTGAAAAAATATGATGATAAAAATATTTGTATTGAATACTCTATTTATCGTTTGGGGCTATCGGCACGTGCATATGCATCACAACCGTTTCGATATATCCTCTCCCTTGTACGCAGCTACAGCTCAGAGCTAGCTCCAACGCTGAGGACGTCATTTGTCATACCCAACACTCAGTAATTTCCACTTGGTCGTGGGGACGAAGCCGCAGGTATAAGCTTGTAAAGATACAAACGTGTGTGTTCACACAGACAACTTTGTGGAACAACCAATCAGTATCATGAATCCTACTCTCAATAAAATAAACGTCCCTGGAGACCAAAAAAAAAACAATGGATTGAAAAGTTTCTAATAAAAATTCCCAAGAAAAACGAAAGCCTTCTAAGTGTTCGAATAATCTGCCACGAGGCTTAAGTAGTTAGTTTGGATAACGTAGAAGCCTTAGAAATGGCGGAAAAGAGTCGAAGAGCTATTATATGTTTTGTACTGTATTGTTAGCACGACGCTGTCACGCTGTACCCCTCACTTACAGCAGGGTAGGCAAAGGTAGTAACACAAGGTATCAGTGTTACTGAACTCCGTTCCCTACTTTCCATCCAATTTTCTAGTATAGTGCGTGTTGAGTGGTTGGACTCAACGTCGTTCTTTATCTTGCTACCAGAAATAAAAATAATTCATTCTCCCGAGTGGAAATAGATCCCGCAACCGTCGTGTCTACAGTCAGAAAAAGTGTCGCTGCGCCACGACGACTTCAATCTATTATTTGTTTGACGCTAACTTTCACAAGGTTACGTTAGTGTGTGACGATTGATGTGTGTATATCACTGAGGAAATATCTTACACATAAAGATTCAACCATATTTATCGTATTTTTTTATTATTATTTTTGTTAGGTGTACAATAAATAGTTTTTATGTATTTATTTAGATATTTTAACACGATCTTCCTAGAAACACACGATAATAACTACGTAGATATACGTTGTACATGGATAACTAATCAATTCTCTCGTATGTGTTCTACGTTCTGATGCACTGTTTCCAACAAAAGAAGACAAGTATAAAACTTAGAGTTAGAGTGTAAAGGCTTTCATCGACCTCGGAGCTGTGCGCCGATAACGGACCCCTGTGCCCTCCGTCCAATCCGGGAAGCAAATAGGACACTGACAGGATAATTATTGGTTACTGACAGAATCCACACAAAGTATAAAATCCGCACTCTGTTCAATGTGGTATATGTACATTGTACCTGCACTTCAGCTCTAAGCTTCTTTGCAAAGAAGGTAGAGAATCTAGTGCTGCATATTAAAAATTTACAAAAAAGAATACGTACACGTATTGTGCACGTGATTTTTTTGCCCCACGTTGTATCCCGCTCATCGCAGGGCAGGAGCAGGGAACCTCCATTACCATTAAGTCATTTCCCACTTTCGCTGAATTGTCGAGGCATTGCGTTGTAAATAGCTGAACTCAACGCCGCGCTTTGCTTCGTTATCTGGTAACGAGGCAAAGCATGGTGTTGAGTGCGCTGCGCCACTACATCTAATTAGTTTGAATATAGAAATACATTCACTTCAGCAAGTATCGAACCAGCAATTATCGCGTACACAATCATAACTACAATACTTCCCAGCTACATTACGACGACATTTAATTATTTAATTAATAAAATCGATGAAGTACTTCATTAATAAGTATGCAAGAGATACGCAGATAAGACGATGTATGCAATGTGACGGCGATAATTTTATAATATTGGTTAAACTGAAATAAATTTACATCATATTTCCGAATCTGTTCCGAAATTCTGGGTTCAATTCCCACTCTGTGGAAATTGTCTTCATTTCTTTCCTCGGGTAAGAAGACATAGCAAGGCGCTGAGCTCCGCCACTCAACAAACAATGCCTCGAAAATTGGAACGCAAACGGTGTCCTAATAATACGATGTTTTTGTGTGAGACGATCAGCTTAAATCGTTTGTAGAGTAATGAGTAGGTAGGTAGATAAATACGAAACCGATTTTAAGTTTTAATGAACGGTAAATCTGTAAAAAAATAAGTACATTATATAATAATTAACAGCTTCACGCTCTTTAACGCAAAGCCAGACAGGCAGAGTGAACCTAGTGTTAAATTGCTATTTACAAATTTCCAAACCAATGCATGTTGAATGGCGCTAAACGCTGCGCTTTGTATATCAGAACTGGGAAATGTATTAATTGCTATGAGTGGGGTTCGAACCCACATCATCGCTTTTGCAATTTCTAAATTATAATAAGAAAATACACAGGGAGCTATTGTCAAGGCATACATTACACATACATACATACAGCTCACTTCGCAGGAACATTGTAAGCGCGCTACTAACACTGACCCATTTGTTTTATCTAACTTGATTCCCGTGGACTCGCTTTGGCGGATTTGTGAGGGAGATGTGAAAACAGCTCAGGTACCTACTTGTGTATGTATATTCGTTTGTTTTTTTATTCACGCTGTATCCCGCTTATAACAAGGTAGGCAGAGTGAAACTAGTGTTAAGGAGTGTCTTAGTTGTCGTTTTTCGCTTGCCGCCGAATTTTCGAATCCGCCATATTGAGTGGCGGAAATCAACGCCGCGCTTTGTCTTGTTACCCAGAGCTAGGAAAAAAATATTAAATTATTCATTATTGGGAATTGAACCCACAACGTCGCTTTTACATTCCACACCGGCGTGGCTCAGAAGGGAAAGAGATAATTTTTAAATGGGTAATAGTTTTGCTTGCATATTCATTAACGCAACTAATTGAGATGTGTAAATATAAACTACTGACTTTTAATTGCAGAATTACATTGAAAAGATTAACGTGATTTAAGAGAAAAATGTTTTTTCCATTCGAACTAGTTACCGAGATTAGCGCGTTCAACTAAACAAACAAACAAGTTTATAATATTTGCCTTAAAATAGTTGTTTACTAAAATATAATAACTTTCATAAAATGTAAACGAATGCGCTTCTGTAAATATTGGAATTGGTAAAAATTAAAATGGGGACGGCAATGTTACATATTAATAGATACATGTTTGAATACGGAAGTAATGGGTTCAAGTCCCCTTTGATGTAATCTTTACATTT